>SNQJ01S0249443.1:0-12933 GCA_010110895.2 Picea sitchensis | reverse complement strand
TATGGACACTTATGCACTTCTATCAATGGTTAAGTACAAAAGTAATGTAAAATATTATGCAAAACAGATTAAGCATATAGTAATGAGAAAGGACGTTGTATACCTTGGAATGATCAGATGAAGTGATATTATGAGTCTAAATATAAGTGATGAAGGGTATAATAATGGCAAAAAGTATGGGCAAAAAGGTACAATATGTGGTCCTAACAGAACCTTGGCCATGGAGGGATAGGAAATTGAAATGGTTTCCTTGGCAAGGTGGATTATTTTTTCCCACTCTGGGCAGGTGGAAAGAGGGAATTTGAGGCATTTCCTACTTAGTATCTAAACTATATAATAAAGAAAGTTCAAAATCTAGAAAGAGGTATTTTTCTATATTTTCTACTTAAACCTTAAAAAATCTACTTAAATTTACTAGTTAAGTTCCTTGAAAAATACTATTTAAAATTAGAATATTTAACAATCGATATAAAGAAATAAGTCACTTGTTATGTTTTTTGTTAGTTGTTATAAGAACAATGAAATTACAAAATGATTTTTTTAGCTTAATGAAAGAGCCTTATTGATTTGTAAATTGTTGTGGATATTTCACTAGAACAATTCATCACAACAGAGCTTACAATATCTTGAAATATTTTATTATTCAATTTATTTCCTTATATCCTAGATTTATTATTATATATTAATGCTCATACTTATGAAAATAAATAAAATTAAAAATGAAAGAACAAGAAAATGAGCACACCATCCACACAAATGAACATAAGATGTATCCTAGGAAACCTGATACAAGAGAAAACCCAGCTAGAAGGTGAGGCATGTGCTTTTCTATCTTTTATTCGGTTATGAAAATGCAAACAAAAAGAAAGGGGGCACTCATTATGGAGTCGACTTTGACACTGTGGCTCGAATGGTTGCTACAAAATCTTCGTCCTCCTCTATTATGCTCTCAAATCCCACTCCTAGATTCTTTGTTAAACTATGGGACAAGTACAATGCTAAAATAATGGAACCCGCCTCTCTTCCTAGCAACCCAATATTTAACATATCTTGATAGTTATCCATGGTTAGGGTTTTTGCATGCCTCAACCCTCAATTAGTGTTAGGATTTATACCTTCTAGAATCTTCTTAAAATTCCACACATGGTTAGCCCCAGATGTGTGAGTAATGGGGGATAATGTTGTTGGAGATATTACAAACACCTAAGATGTTTTTTCCTTATTTTCCTATGTTTATTAGTCATTATTGAGGCTCTTCTATTTTTTAGGAGCTTCTCCTACATTGTAGGAGAATATTCTCTTCAATTTAGAGCCATTTACACTTAATTACACTTAGTTAGACTAGTAGAAGTCACTCATGCATGGAAACTTCAGTTTTATCACCAGCAGCTGCATGCGCTTCTCTCACTTCCACACAATATATGACTCAGTTAACTGAAGATTGCATAACTATTTAACTAGGACTAGGAGGCAGTTAACTCTGGTAACTACCTATGTGTGTCCAGATCTCTCTAGACCACCACTGTTATCACCAGAAAATGGCTCACTACAAATATAGACAATGGATGAAGAAACAATTAACACAAACACAACATACTACCAATATCCATGGAAGGATTAAACTCAGTTGGGCAAGACAATCATAAAACTATGTAAAAGTGGTTCTATAAATCCTTGCACATTCATCCAATGCAACACATGCACATCTATGCAGGCTAACACGGTGTATGACACACACAATGTGTGGAGTGCATGACTGGCAGTTGAAATAATCATGCAGATGCAGAAACGACACATTGATGAGTTTGGTCCGGCCTCAACCACTCTTGGGATGAAGGGGATCTCCCCCATACCCAAAATCGTCCCTAAATTTCTCCTTGGGATCACTGAAAAGGATGGGAAGTACCTCCAAGGGCCTCACATTCACATTTGGAACTAGTTAAGAAAAATATTTCCATCCTCTTATAAATAAAGGGCCATTGTATGCAAAAAAGGAGAAGCATTTGAGTATTGTTATGATGATAATTTTTAGCTTTGGGAAGCCATCTTCCTCTTAGAAAGCTTTGGGCATCCATAGCAAGGGTTAGGAATCTCTCCTCTTGAGTATTCCATAACTCTTTTCTTCACCATTTTCCTTTGTTAGCCATTGATAGTAGAAAGAACACTTTGTAGTTGGGGACTCAAGAGCCTTCCTAGGGAGGAAGAGGGGACTCATAAGTTTCCATATTTCTCCAAGGAATATCAATTCAAAGATCAGTTTATTTGGTATATCTCTCTTGTGTTTTCTTTGTGCATTCATTTCAAATTATAGTTTTCTTAGTTTAGATTTATTTCGATGTTGTTTATTTTGTGTTCCTTTATATCAGTTGAGCCACTAACCAACTAACTCTTTGTTGTGCTTTCTGGATATCCTAACTAGATCGTTAAGGGAACTCCTTTTTCTCACCCTTGTGACAAAAGGAACCAAACAAACACTATGGAGCATTGGATTCTCTTCCACTGTGCATTAGTTGAGCTATATAAAGTATATCATGTGTAAATTCACATTCATTTATTTGGTTAATACATTTATATTCTTTTCTCTCCAATTTTTCTCTCATATTCTAACTTCTACAAGTTGTTTTCATTCTTCTGCTAGATAGATCTCTTTTGCAGGTACTCACTATTAGAATATTGTTCTCATTTAACCATAGACAATATCAAAATATTTTCACCCAAACATAGGCACGTAGCCACCCCCGAGCACTGAGCACCGTAATATTTGACAAATAGAATGATTCTGGAAGTAAGACTAGACCCAATAGACAACCAAGAGAGAGAGAGAGAACACCTTTCTCTAAAGGTAGAACACCAAGAAGAAAGTCCCAAAACATAGACCAAGACCAATACCCATCTACATTCATTGCAGATGCACTCTTCCTCTAGACTTCCACACCACTTTCATGAGTGTGAGTGTGTTACCAAATGAGCTCAAGCACCTTCTATTTATACTAAGATGGCCAGGTGAACAATTTTCTCTTCAAGTAGGGTCGACCTATCCTTTTCTGCATATAATACTTCAATATTACTTTTTATGTTGAGCCGACTTGTCTTCCAGGGTTTTCACGCATCTGTTTAGGTTTTCTCTTGCTTTCAGAATATTCTGTTCTAGTCAAAGGTTTATCCATGGAGTTTGATACCTCCCACATATACCAAAACATCAACACTCCCTCTTAGCTAGGGAGGTATTTAACCATGATGTCCTATTCTGGTCTTCATAGCCTTGCTCGCTATGCCATGATCCTCTCATCATGGTTATGCAAACCATGCTACTAGTAACATCGTTACATCACACATGGCTACATCGATGTGGACCTATCAATCTTGTCTAGGGGACACAACCCACTAGAGAACACTAGAGGTACACCTTGTAGTGTGTGTCACCATCATCGTCATGGGATGCAACCACATGACGTGCTCACCTATGGCTATACCCATGTCATGAGTATCATTGTTGATATCATCATTATCTATTCATATCACATGGCATGGGAAATACCTATATGGTATTACAGACTGGTATCATCACTAGAGCTACACAGGCTATCTCATGATCATCCAGATCATATTATGAGAAACACTATCATACCCATATAGGTTCTTGACTATGCTAATAGCATACCAGACTATCTCACTAGTGTAGCAACAACTCGACATTCCAGACCATCTCATTGGATTAGCCTACAGCTCGGCATAAATACTACAACTCAACATAAATCCTACAACTTTGCACAAAGCCTACAACTCGACATGAATCCTACAACTCAGAACAAGGCCTAAAACTCGACATGGATCCTACAACTCGGCACAAAGGCCTACAACTCGGCACAAAGCCTACAACTCAGCACAAAGGCCTACAAATCAGCACAAAACCTACAACTTGGCACAAAGGCCTACAACTTGGCATGAAGCCTACAACTCGGCACAAAGGCCTAAAACTTGGCACGAAGGCCTAAAACTCAACATGAATCCTACAACTTGGCACAAAGGAATACAACTCGACATGAATCCTACAACTCGACACAAATGCCTACAACTTAGCACAAAGGCCTACAACTCGGCACGAATCTTACAACTTGGCTTAAAGGCCTACAACTCGGCACGAAGCCTACAACTTGACACAAAGGCATACAAGATCCTCCTTTTAGAATTCTGCCATCAACTCCCTTTAACTGAGAGAATCCTCGAACCACTCTTTTGTTTGTTGCATGTCCCTATGCATCCTACAAAGTGTCGCAAAACCTTACGTCTTCCTGATCACTGAATCCCTCTAAAATTTGAATCCCTTTGAGTCCTTTCAAGTCTTTCTTTTATGTGGTAACCTTATTGGAATACGTAGGATAACCTGATCGAAACAAAAACAACAAGAGAAAAATTATTTCCAATATAATATCGTTTTATATAAGAACATATAAATTTCATGGTAATTCATTATAACATTACCAAGGTGTCCTTCCTGAGAACAAGAACAAGAAATATCTCCTAGAGGAGATGTTATTTCATATTACAAATAAGTACAATATTAATAGTACATGCTACTAAGGATTCATTTGTTCCTAGTATTAATAAAATGTAAAGGATTCCAATACTCACTTAAGTAACAATATCAATATCAAACCTAATATGCAAACGTGGAGTCTGGTTATTGTTCCGCTTGAGTTGATTTTCTTTTGAGACAAGTATTCTTTCCAACCTGGAGAGTGTGTTGTTCCACTGAATGTATTAGATATGAGATCTTTTTGGCTCTATGATTGCTTCTTGGAAAAATATCCTCTTCTCTTTCCAGAGATTCATATCTGTAGTATTTTCTTTTTATTGTTTCTCCTACTCCACGTGCATGTGCTTGGAAGCTCCAAAAATCAAACTCTTCATCCTTTGACGCTTGCTCTTCAGTCAGTGGTTCCATAATGTTGCCCTTTTTTCTTTGCAAGGATGATTTCAACCCTTGTCTTCCATGCTATACCAAGAGACCATGCTTCTACTGTGCCACTTTGATTTTATGGAAGAAGTCATGATTACCTTTGACTTTGACCTTGACCAATCTTTTGACTTTGACTAGTCAAACCTTGACTTTGACCCAAAAATTCAATGTTGATATTTTTTATGGCTGAGGGCACCGGGAGATGCACTAGGTTAGGTCTCACTAGGATATCCAAGAATTATTCCAAACACTTCACTTAAAGTGCCCGAACAATCAGGTTAGGCTTTGTTGCTACTGCAATATCAGAAACCCTAGTTGCAACTGTAATTGTGCTACAATGAGCTTGACAACGAGATATGGATTTACCTTCTAGTGGTTATATTGTTCCGAAGGTGGTGTGGGCCCATAACCTGTTAAAATATTGCTCTCTTTTAACCATAGACAATATCACAATATTGTCACCCAACCATAGGCATGCAACCACCACCAAGCACCGTAACCATTGACAAATAGAATGATTCTGGAAGCAACAGTAGACCCAATAGATAGCCAAGAGAGAGAGAGAGAGCACCTTTCTCCAAAGGTAGGAAACCAAACAAAAATTCCCAAACCACAAACCAAGACCAATACCCAGTTGTAGTCATTATAGATACACTCTTCCTCTAGACTTGCACACCACTTTCTTGAGTGTGAGTGTGTTATCAAATGAGCTCAAGCGCCTTCTATTTATACTAATCTAGCCAAGTGAATAGGTTTCTCTTCAAGTAGGGCCAACCTATCATTTTTTGCATATAATACTTCAATATTACTTATTTTGCTGAGCTGACTTGTCTTCCATTGTTTTCACACATTTGTTTAGGATTTCTCTTGCTTCTGGAATATTTTATTCTAGTCAAAGTTTTGTCCATGGAGGTTAATACCTCCCGTAGCTACCAAAACATCAACACTCACCACATTCTACATGGTATCAGATCCCACATGTTGCTAGGAAGAAGGCACACCAACATTTTTTATTTGCAGGTACTAAAGATTGAAGAACACTAGAAGAATGGAATCTCTATCGCATATCATGCTAACATCGTACAACTACTTTGAGTGGAATAAAAAGATGGATATTTTTCTCCGAGGTAGAGGATTTTACATATTAACCATCGATACAGAAACATAACCCACATCAACCATTGAAAAATCCAAATACCTCAATAGAATAGATGATCCTTATAGAGCCCTCTGCATGCACAAACCCCCTGAGATTTTGTTTCATATATCTTCTTGAAAAAATCCAAACGATATCTAGACTACCATGGAAGGACTCTTTGGAAAACAATATGAGATTAGAGGCCACATGCTCAAGGTGGAATTACTTGCATTAGATCCGAAAAGCTTTGAAATATCTAGGATTTCTTCACAAGGTACAAGGATTTGTTCCTACAACTCAAGGCATACGGGGTTGATAAATCAAAGGAAGAATGGAGAATGGTTCTCACCATTTTTTCAAAACTTGGTCCAGATTATTCAATTTTTTTTTCTACTTTCCACACTCAGAGGTTGACTGGTGGAGCATATTGGACTATGCCCTCTTTGGAGACATTCATTGAGGCCCCGATTTAGGAGCAAGATAAACTCATCAAGATGGGTGTAATAAAAAACTCCAAAGTTCATGTACTTGCTGCACATGATGGAAAAATTTCTCAACATCAGAGATCCAAAAATAAAGACAAAGAAAAGGCACATGTAGAACAAAAGAAGGAAGGGTACTCCAAACCCTTCAATGACTCCTCAAGATCAAAAAATGGAAATTGGAAGAAAGGATAGAAGTGAACCTATTGCAATGGAGGATTCCATCCAAAATCCACATGCATGAAGAATAAAATAGACCTTATGACTCATATTCTTCAAAAGAACAACCTTGGGGATCAAAATCCTTAGGGTTCCAAGAAGAAGCCAGAAGATCATGCTCCTAAAGGTAATCATCATGCATTAGTTGTTGTTCACTCTTCACCTGATGCCTAGATCATGGATTCAGATGCATCCCACCATATGGATGCCACACATTATATCTTATCAAATTTGAATACATGCAATGGTCCTCCTATCCTCATGGGGGATGAATCTCCAATCTAGGTTGTAAGAAAAGGGAGAGTAGAACTAGATCATGGAAGTTTCAATAATGTTCTCCATGTTCCTCAACTTTCCGTGAATTTGATCTGGGTGTATCAGATTACACACTCAGGCTCAGGAACAAAAGTGGAGTTCACACCAGACTCCATGTCCATATTGAACATGAAAGACAACTCCAAGATTATTTTCAGGAAGGTAAATCATCAATCTCGGTTATACACTTTTTCTAAGCTTATTGAACCTGATTCCTCTATACTACTTAAGCATGTTGATGACAGTAGTAGACTATGGCATGAGAGTTTTGGTCACCTAAACTTCAGGTACACGAAACAACTTAGCTAGAAAGGGATGGTCACCGGATTACCTGCTATCCACTTTTCCAAAGGGGTTTGTGAAGGATGTGTCCTTGGAAAGCACCCTCAATAGAAGTTCGAGAAGGGGAAGGCTCCCAGGGCCTCCTCTCCATTATATATGATTCACAAAGTCTTATGAGGACTTTTGTTCTGAATATATATTGTAGTCATGGATGTAGTTTATATACAAAAGAGTTGAGCTAGCTCATCGTACAAGGGGTGGCCAATCCCTTGGGGATAATCATGCTAAATCATCTTGGACCATACTTGACATATCGAGGTTCCCTCATGAAACCAATTTCTAAGACATATCAAGTTTCCCTCATGGAACCAATGTCTCACAAGACATATCAAGGTTTTCTCGTGAAAGCAATGTCTTGGTTTCATCATCTGACCATCTAAGGCATGTCAAGATGAAGTCCACATTCCCTCCTACTAGTCAATATAGGACCCTCTGGGGAAAAGGTCTCATAATTCTTCCTCAAACATATCTAGGACACATTGAGGTTCGCTCATGGAACCAATGTCCCCCAAGACATATTGAGGTTTCCTTGTGAAACTAATGTCCTGGTTCCTTCATTTGACCATCTGAGGCACGTCAATATGAAGTTCACATTCTCCCCTAATAGTCCACATAGGACCCTCTAGGGAGAATGTCTCATGATGTAATCATATCAACATTCCCTCTTAACGAGGGATGACATTCCCATCAGCAAAGTGGTTCACCAACTAGCCAACTGGACGATGGTAAACATCTGTTAGATGCCTTGAATGTCAACAATATGCTCATTTGTGTGTTGAATCCTAGCTACTTCCTCTGCACCATGTCTTGGATGAAATATTGCGAGAAGCATCTGAAGCCTCACTGCTTCCACAACTCACATCACTGGATGTGATATATTCTTCCTTTATAATATTGAGTTCTATAGAATTCTGCTTCCATGTATCCTGGCTAATATTGAGCTGAAGCAACACCCTATGGTGCCCTTTTTGTCAACTGCACTCTCTTCCTGGTTAGAATTGTATATCTTTGTAGCCTCTCTGAGCAACCTTCCACAAGAACTCACTATAAATGGTTTCTCACCCTAGAACACAATAGAACTGTTTGATTCAACCAACCCTCACCGGTCCATGATTTTCAACTGACTTTAGTCTTCAGTAACATGTTTTCATTTTCATTATGAGAACCCAGCCACTTGTAATGATTGCACAACAATCACACAACATAACTTAGGTATCTTCCATTCTGACACATTGTTTATCTCAACGACTACACTTTCCCAGGAATCACATTATTTATATTAATCTAGCCAAGTGAACAGGTGTCTCTTTAGGCTGGACCAACCTATCATTTTCTGCATATAATACTTCAATATTACTTATTTTGCTGAGCCGACTTGTCTTCTGTGGTTTTCACACATTTGTTTAGGCTTTCTCTTGCTTCTGGAATATTTTATTCTAGTCAAAGTTTTATCCATGGAGGTTAATACCTCCCACAACTACCAAAACATCAACACTCATCACATTCTACATGGTATCAGAGCTCACATGTTGCTAGGAAGAAGGCACACCAACATTTTTTATTTGCAGGTACTAAAGATTGAAGAACACTGCAAGAATGGAATCTTCGTCGTCTATCATGCTAACATTGTACAACTACTTTGAGTGGAATAAAAAGATGGATATTTTTCTCCGAGGTAGAGGATTTTATAGATTAACCATCGATACAGAAACATAACCCACATCAACCATTGAAAAATCCAAATACCTCAATAGAATAGATGATCCTTATAGAGCCCTCTGCATGCACAAACCCCCTGAGATTTTGTTTCAGGTATCTTCTTGAAAAAATCCAAACGATATCTAGAATACCATGGAAGGACTCTTTGGAAAACAATATGAGATTAGAGGCCACATGCTCAAGGTGGAATTACTTGCATTAGATCCGAAAAGCTTTGAAATATCTAGGATTTATTCACAAGGTACAAGGATTTGTTCCTGCAACTCAAGGCTTACGGGGTTGATAAATCAAAGGAAGACAAGTGAATGGTTCTCACCATTTTTTCAAAACTTGGTCCAGATTATTCAATTTTTGTTTCTACTTTCCACACTCAGAGGTTGACTGGTGGAGCATATTGGACTATGCCCTCTTTGGAGACATTCATTGAGGCCCCGATTTAGGAGCAAGATAAACTCATCAAGATGGGTGTAATAAAAAACTCCAAAGTTCATGTACTTGCTTCACATGATGGCAAAATTTCTCAACATCAGAGATCCAAAAATAAAGACAAAGAAAAGGCACATGCAAAAAAGAAGAAGGAAGGGTACTCCAAACCCTTCAATGACTCCTCAAGATCAAAAAATGGAAATTGGAAGAAAGGATAGAAGTGTACTTATTGCAATGGACGATTCCATCCAAAATCCACATGAATGAAGAATCAAATAGACCTTATGACTCATATTCTTCAAAAGAACAACCTTGGGGATCAAATTCCTTAGGGTTCCAAGAAGAAGCTTGAAGATCATGCTCCCAAAGGTAATCATCATGCATTAGTTGTTGTTCACTCTTTACCTGATGCCTGGATCATGGATTCATATGCATCCCACCATATGGATGCCACACATTATATCTTATCATCTTTGAATACATGCAATGGTCCTCCTATCCTCATGGGGGATGAATCTCCAATCATGGTTGTCGGAAAAGGGAGAGTAGAACTAGATCATGGAAGTTTTGAGAATGTTCTCCATGTTCCTCGACTTTCTGTGAATTTGCTCTGGGTGTATCAGATTACACACTCATGCTTAGGAAAAAAAGTGGAGTTCACACCAGAATCCATGTCCATATTGAACATGAAAGACAACTCCAAGATTGTTTTCGGGGAGGTAAATCATCAATCTCGGTTATACACTTTTTCTAAGCTTATTGAACCTGATTCCTCTATACTACTTAAGCATGTTGATGACAGTAGTAGACTATGGCATGAGAGGTTTGGTCACCTAAACTTCATGTACATGAAACAACTTAGCAAGAAAGGGATGGTCACCGGATTACCTGCTATCCACTTTTCCAAAGGGGTTTGTGAAGGATGTGTCCTTGGAAAGCACCCTCAATAAAAGTTCGAGAAGGGGAAGGCTCTCAGGGCCTCCTCTCCATTAGATATGATTCACAAATTCTTATGAGGACTTTTGTTCTGAACATATATTGTAGTCATGGATGTAGTTTATATACAAAAGAGTTGAGCTAGCTCATTGTACAAGGGGTGGCCAGTCCCTTGGGGCTGATCATGCTAAGTCATCTTTGACCATACTTGACATATCGAGGTTCCCTCATGAAACCAATTTCTAAGGCATGTCAAGTTTCCCTCATGGAACTAATGTCTCACAAGACATATCAAGTTTTCCTCGTGAAATAAATGTCTTGGTTTCATCATCTGACCATCTAAGGCACGTCAAGATGAATTCCACATTCCCTCCTACTAGTCAATATAGGACCCTCTGGGGAGAATGTCTCATAATTCTTCCTCAAACATCTCTAGGACACATTGAGGTTCCCTCATGGAACCAATTTCCCCCAAGACATATTGAGGTTTCCTTGTGAAACTAATGTCTTGGTTCCTTCATTTGACCATCTAAGGAACGTCAATATGAAGTTCACATTCTCCCCTACTAGTCCACATAGGACCCTCCAGGGAGAATGTCTCATGATGTAATCATATCAACATTCCCTCTTAACAAGGGATGACATTCGCATCAGCAAAGTGGTTCACCAACTAGCCAACTGGACGATGGTAAACATCTGTCAGATGCCTTGAATGTCAAAAATATGGTCGTTTGTGTGTTGAATCCTGGCTACTTCATCTGCACCATGTCTCGGATGAAATATTGCGAGAAGCATCTGAAGACTCACTACTTCCACAACTCACATCACTGGATGTGATATATTCTTCCTCTACAATATTGAGTTCTATAGAAGTCTACTTCCATGTATCCTGGATAATCTTGTGCTGAAGCAACACCCTATGGTGCCCTTTCTGTCAACTGCACTCTCTTCCTGGTCAGAACTGTATATCTTTGTAGCCTCTCTGAGCAACCTTCCACAAGAACTCATTATAAATGGTTTCTCACCCTAGAACACAATAGAACAATCTAAGTCAACCAACCCTCACCGGTCCATGATTTTCCACTGACTTTAGTCTTCAATAACATGTTGTCATTTTCATTATGAGAACCCAACCACTCATAACGATTGCACAACAATCACACAACATAACTTAGGTATCTTCCATTCTGACACACTGTTTATCTCAACGACTACACTTTCCCAGAAATCACACTATATATTCTCACATTTGTGGATACGAACAAACCATCACCAACACTACTTGTATAACTAAGAAACATGACGTAAATCGTTTCCAAGGAATCTAGGCATCAGTGTGGAAAATTGGACCTGTTCTGGATCATTTTTTGCCTAGCTAGCCTGAATACAAAGCAACGAGAATATTTTGACGTCCAGCTGCTCAATTTGGAAGTTCATGTCAACCATCTCTTTGTGGATGTCAAAGATAAATTGTCAGTTCTCCTTAGTTAGACTAACCCCTCCTAGTTCAAATACTAGGTGACATTCCACATGCTCAATGCATTTTGGTGGAGACAAAGGTTGTTCCCGCTTCAGAATGGAAGATCCTCTTGGACCTTCAAGCTCAATGAAATTCCTCATAATTGGTAGTGAGGGAAAAAACTACAGACCCATCCCATTCAATACGACATCCTCACTCCATGATCTCCTCTTCAGTCGAAGAATTTTCCATTGGAACCTTGAGATAAGGTCGAGGCTCATTTCCCTTTGGTTTCCTCTGGCTATCATGATGCTCTTCGAAAGGCTGATGAATAGGTCCTCTGTGTTTAGTGTTGCAAGAACGTCAGGATCTCCCCTTTCCCGAACTCACGACATCAAACCCAGGAGAAAGAGAACCATTTAAGGAGAGAAATTCAAGTGGCGATCGACCAACCAACATCTTCTCTCAACCGAGATGAACCTCCATATCCCATAGCACTCATAAATAGAGTTTTTACCCCCATTGAAACTTTCACATCCATCCTACCTTCCCATAAATGAAAACAAGTAGTGATCTCCATACTCCTCCTTTGTAGGTCCATGAAGGCACTATGTAGAAACAACATATGGAATGTAACAACAAGCATTACCCTTCACCACATGTCTATTACAACCATGCAACAACAAATTTACACTACTTACAATAATCCACTCTCATTTTCCTGGGCCCTCCCATGAGAGAGTCAAGCATAATCTCGCTCTGATACCATGTTTATTTTTGTATATGAGATGGTATGTGAGATTGATGTATTATTACAATGATTGGTGTTCCATATATAGAGAACATATGATGACCATCCATGAAAGGATGCGTCCCTTGGATAATAAATAACTACTTATTTATTATATATATTTATACCTTGTATTATAAATATCAT
>SNQJ01S0249442.1:0-12933 GCA_010110895.2 Picea sitchensis | reverse complement strand
TTTGCTTCTTTGATATGTCGATCCCCTTATTCTATTTTGGTGAAGCTCACTGAAAATTTGGGATGTTCACTTTCCTCCTTTTCTTCCTTAGATATTTTTAATACTAATTTTACATGGTTTTGCATTGTTGGATGGTCACTTTTCCATCGAAATATTTGGCCATGACATGTTGTATTTTCCATATCAATTCTTCATGTTGTCGAAATGAGGTGGCAAGACGATGCCGATCCTTCATCGGCCATCATATTTCATTTTTCTTTTTGTATAGTTGGTGTTGGTTTTTCTAGGAAGATCTTAATCTGTTGTGTTGTTTCTTTTAGATGTTCCTCCTCCAGAATAAATTTGAAGTCTTTGATAAAATTTTATTTAATGTCGAACCAATTAGGCATATGACCACATGATTCTTCAAATTTGTACCATTTCTTTGGTATTTCATCTAGTGTGTTTGGAAACATGTGCGATAATACCCTTTCATATCTATATCCTATTTCGCACCATTCAGTCTCACAATGGTGGATATGCTCGATTGGGTCATACTCGAATTTGAATATAGGGGTGTTGGTTGCTTTGGATAGTTTCCTTACCCTAAAACATTCTACAAAGTAAGTGAATACAATTGTCCATGTTTGTAGTCTCAACAAATGTGTTTCCCACCATCTTGCATCTTGACCTATAAAGGTTTCTACTAGGCTTTGATTTCTTCCTTGTTCTCTGATATATTTAGAAAATTCCCCGACATGCATCGATGGGAAGTTTTGTTCATTGTAACACAACAACTTTTTCATCGTGTTGTTAGTCGGAATAAGTGTAGGAGTTTGTTGTGGTCTCTTTTCATACACTATAGGTACTGCTTGTATTGAGTAGCAAGTTATGGAACATTTAATTGGGATGACTTCAATGGTCCACCAATATTTTGAGTGTACCTCATAATTTTCAATCTTCCAGCTGTATAGAGCTGAGTCAGAATTGTGTCCGACTGACAAGGGAGATTTTGTTGGTATTTCTCCTTGCACGTTTGGTTCACCGTAATCTATTTGTTTATTAATTATTTGGTACAGGAAAAAATCTTTATAATCTTCATCCAATGAATCACTCCAAGGTTTCCCTTCATTAGGATCCAGAGGAATTATCGTTTTTCTTTCATTCCCTTTTAACTCGATTCTATCTTTTTCTAGGAAGATATTTTTTTTCATTTCTCGTCCCCATGGCCAATGAAAAAGTGCTTCATATGTTGGCATTCCCTCAAATAATTCAATTACTTCAAAGTCGACTGATGTCAGTATATCCATAATATACATTTCAATGTTTTTGAGTATACCAATAGGTTCTATTAATATTTGATCTGCTAGCTTTAGGTAATTCAGTGTTGGTTCTAGTGAAGGTTGACCCAGGCATATCCACGTATCCCGCGGTAGGATGTTTACTTGTGATCCAAAGTCAATGAATGCTTGGTTAATCAACACTCCAGGAATTTCCAAGTCGACTCATGAGTCATAATATTTATTATTATAGGAGAGATTTGTTATGTCCTTGGATGGTCTTTGTCCTTCTTTATACTCTCTTAGTATATTAAGTAGATCTAGAAATCGACCGACTAATTTATTTTATTTTAAGATTTTTAAGAATTATTATACGATGTATTTGTTTTGTATTCCTTTGTTTGGTTGGTCTTGTTTAGAATTTTTGAAGAATTTCAGCGCTTCCTTCATAATTGTTTCTTCTTTATCTGGGTTTGGAATCTGACTAGACTTCCCTTTCTGTCGATCGTGTAAGGGGACATTATCCTGTCCTACACCCGATCTAGTGACAACATGTAATTTTTTCAATTTTGACACTTCTTCTTTGGATACTGCGTGTAGGAGTATTACGTTCTTTTTGGTCATGATTTTATCAAGTACTATTGGGTAGTATTCTAGTGAATGATCGCCAACACCCCAAATGTTACAAAATTTCAAGTCGACCCAATATTGTATTGGGCATTCAACACTAATGTGGTTCTATTTCCAACAATTGTAGAAGCAGGGTCAACCTCGACCTCAACATCGACCTTGGAATCCAGCTCATCCTCGGCCACCTCGACCATGACCTTGACCATAATAATTAGTTCTTCTCTCATAGTCATTATTATGATCGATTTCTTTGGTGTGATAGGTTGTATTTACATTTATATTTTGTGCATTTAGACGAAACTCAGACATTATGTGGATGTGCATATCACAGATATGGAATCACTTGGTATTTTTTAGGATGTGCAAGAAATGTTGTACATTATGGTTGGTCAAAGTTTTGCATATGTTACAATATGTTTTTTCTTACACTTATCGTGCATATGCTACTCTTGGTACTTAATCGTTAAGACTACAAGTATATTTTGTATGACCATATTCACACCATGTGGTACAACACAACTCACTTCTTCTTAAGGATAGATTTTTAATGTTCTGTTGTAGATGTTCTATTTTTTCTTCTAGCCTTTCTGTCGACAAAGTGGTTGATGGGACATCATCATCCAACTCGACCAGTTGCACTTTCTGTAATGGGTATTCACATGAGATTATCTCACAAATTTGCAATGGAGTTCTGATTCGCTGTATCAATCTGCATACATACCATTATACTAGTAGGAATTGATCAATTATCGATGGTATTTGGTTAAGTAGATATTTGAATCTTTTGTCATATTCGTGGACCAAATATCCTGGTCCTTGCTTTATTTTTTTCATCTTTTGTGCATCCAAGTGTGTAACATCTTGGACTTTGAAAAATGATAAGAAGTTGTTCTTTATTTTTTATTTTGATTGGATTTGATTTCCTATGAAATTCATGAACCATGTTAGAGGACAGTGTAGAAGAGAAGCACCGAATTGTGCCATCTTCTTATGTTCATCTGATATTTCTACTACATCCCATAAATTTTCGCATACAAACCAATGTCTTCTTGGGTCTTCATCTCCTTCATAAAGGGGAATATTATTGAGTCCCATGGTTTCTTTAAGAATGCTATGCTATATTTTGGGATCCTTGACTTATCACACTTTTCGTCTGGGATGTCAAATTCTTATTTGGATGCTTTTTTGCCAACGTTTCTATCGATCAATCTTCAGACGGATGGTATTCGAGGAGTAATTGCTTCTTGATTTCTTGAAAAGTTACTTCTTCTAACTAACAAATTTGGACTTTATATTCAACAATACATCATTCTATCAGACTTGTTGTTTCAAAACTATAATCTATTATATTTTTTTCTCTTGATATGAGATTTGGTGGGGGGTCGGGTCTGTGAGATCCTTTATGTGAATGAGAATTGTATCGAAATCATTTATTTATGGCTTGAAAATCAGTGTGCCATGCAAATTTCCATGCTCATCGGTTCTATAGAATAATCTTGCATTATGTTTGTTGATCTGAATTCTATGTTGAACGAATTATATCTAGAAAGGGTTGGTTGATTGAACAGGAGGAGAGTGTATAACTAGTCCTAACTCTTCTTAATCCATGATTTTGGCTTGGTTTTCCAATTGATGGGCACCCATGCTAGCCTCTATAAACTATGCTTCGTTACTTCTATTAGGGATCATCTCGACTGTTTTTATTTCCATCTCTAGTCGATTTCTTTCAGACTCATACTGCTCATGCACTCTATCAAGATGATCTCCTCTGACCATTTTTCTATTCAAATTTTGGTTGGTCCCTAGGTTACGAATATCCTCTCTTTTCTTTTGTCTCTTATCTCTCTCCAATTTTTGGATGTCAGATGTTTGTTTGTAAATTTGTTTCCCTCTTGAAGACATTTATTCTTCAGTCGATAAAATTTTGGTATGATCATTTCTTATGGAATCTCATGGATTAGCCGACCCCAAAATTTGTCCTCGGCATACTTGGAGTTGGTGAATATGGCCATGTTTATTTACTCAAGAGATATTCCCACACTTGTTTTGTATATTTTCACCTTGCTTCCAGAAATTCAACCCAATTTTCATCTCTCTTCCCAACGAATATTTTGTGGTGGTGTACCAAGTTGAGGTCAGCATTCAACAATGTTTCTTATGCCTCTGTTGAGAAAAAAAATCTGAATAAGTATGGGAATTATGCATAGGAATCTGTCATGTAGCTCTATGTAGAATTTGTATTTTATTGTATTTAGGGATGTTCGATCCTAAATAGCTTGTTCTATTATGTAATCTTGGATGATTATTTCAACCCACTCATGCATATTTGTTCGACCATTGTTTGTAATCTTGAGGGTTAATTTTTCATCAAGTGTCAATTTACACATTACCATATTTGTTGATGTAGTCGAACAAGGCTTCTAGGATAGCTTCTAGAAATATTTCGTGGGTCTTTGAGAAAAATTGCGAACGTGCTTCTACTAGTGTTAGGTTGTTTCTTCTTGCATAATTATTATTGTATTTTTCGATTTTTTGCTCCCACCATTCACATATGTCTTGTAGAGTTATCATCTATCTAAACATCTACATGTCCATGTTGATAACTATTGGCAACAAAACCAATGTTGTAATCTAGAAAAAAGTAGGGGAAGGTTACTAGTAGGTCAATACATAAGCAAGCACAGATTCACATATGCATACATATATACAAATACATACACAAAGTAGTTGAATCCCAAATAACATCCTTTATTAGATGGATGATTCAATACAACACAACCTTTCTCTTCTATGATACATCCTTTTCTATTTATACCTACATATTCAGTTACTAGGCAGTTGTAACTACTTAATTGCCTAGATCGATCGATTAACATAACTCTCAACCGAATTATACTTTCATCTTCGACAATCAACCAAATAACTCTTAATCGATTGTTGGGTCTAGTCGATAGAGTTGACTAGCCCTTACAACAATAATTTAGGATGGTACTAACTTATGTGATACATGAGGATACGAGAATGCACATAGAGGTCCAGAAAGAGGTCCAGAAAGATCTGGAACATACACAGAGGTCCATAATGGTTTAGTAATGCTCAAAATTTGACCGTCCCAAATTCTCTAAAAAATTCCATCAATGTGAAGATCTCATTGTCATGTTTCCAGCGACACAAATGACACCTAAAATAGAGTTTGTATGAAAAATTTATAAGTGGTCAAAGTTCCATTCAACCAAATCAAAGGTCAAAATACATGGGGAAAAAATGTGACACATGTCACCACTGCTAGGGTGACACATGGAACATGGTTATTGGTAGCTGACAAGGAATATTGTACCTCTAGGTGGTTCAATCATAGGTTGACAAGTGGCACACAAGTGGTCCACTCATATGATGACACGTGGAAAGGATGAGCCAATGAGAGGCCACCACATGGTGACCCCTCATTGGCCTATATTGGCTAGAGTTGTGTAAAAATTATGGAGTCGATGGGGGTCGAACCCACAACCTCCATAACCTCCCAAAGATTTAGAAAATTCTCCATTGCCATCATTCCCTCACAATTTTACTTAACATTACATATTGTTGAAATTTTTTAAGTTTGTATAAAGTTAAAATTAGTGGCCAAAGGGCTGAGGACCTAAGCCCTCGACCCTTGGCCCTTGGTCTTTATACATAACATATAACCCACACTTATTTATGGAAGGTATTAATGGAAACAATGACGGGTGAAAATATACATATGTTAGTTATAATATATGTTATATATAACATATGTTCCAACAAAATGAAGCGGTCTGTGGGAATCGAACCCCTCACTTGCCACATATAACCCAAACTACTTAACCAATTCCGCTATACATGTGACTTGGTTATGGAACCCACCAAAGTTATATTTAATGAATGATTAAAAACTTGTGCAATAGGTTAGGGCCCATGCCTATTTAATGGGTTCATGACCCAATGATTGTACACATAGACATTTAATGTAGAGTGGCCTCAAAATTCATGCCCAAGGGTACACAAGTTTTGAGGTTACACCATAAAGCATGCCAAGGGGTACCTTGATGAAATTTCAATAATTTATATCGATTTTGCATGTTTTTTTTCCCAGAATCCAACGATGTACTCTATTTCTTCATTTGAGCAACATGTAGAAAGTTCATTGTAAAACACAAGTATTTGAGCATTAATAAAAATAAGGTCTCTGTTGGTAGAAAACCTGGAGAGGTATCCCAAATTGAGTGAATTCTATTTTTACAAATTGTGTATGTGATTATATGATTGTTGTTCATTTCAATATTAATTATTTTGAAAGTCATTTATGTTGGTTGTGGAGCCTGATTATCTTCTTGATTCAGAGGTCTTTTACTTTCAGGCATGTTTATACCCCATGAAGTATTTACACCCCAGAAGTATGTACACTCCTCCACGTGGGGGAGTGCAGAGGGGGGTACCCCCTTTGCGGGTTTCGAGGAGGCTATCCCCCCGACTGGGGGGTTTGGGGGCAAGTGGGCCCTGTTGACGGGAGAAATTGACCGTCCGTCAACTGGGAGAGTGGAACCGGTCCGGGGTTGTCTAAATAACCCAAGACATTTGGGATGAACCACCCTGACGGGTTTAGCGGCTCCGTTAGCCGATCTAAGTCCTAAAGAAACAAAAAAAGAAACTACTCTAAATTAACTAATCTAACTAAAAATAACTATTAAAACAAACTAATAGACAAACCTAACTATTATATCTACAATCTACGATCTAATACTATAATAACTCTAAGAAACTAAATATCTAACTACTAACAGAATTAAATCTTAATCACAAATGTACAATATTTACAATTCATAGATTTGAATGAAAACCTGAAAAACTCATTTGTAATCTGTCCTAAGACAGCGAGACTATTGTTTTTTGATTTTATAATTTTATGAAAAAGAAATAAAATAAAAACTAACTAAAATAATAACTCTAACTACAAATCTAAACTATACATATATCTATCTAAACTAATTAAATTATACTAATAAGCTAACATGTGATAACGCTTTCCAATTTGTCATGTGTAAGATGGTTGATTCCGCTGTTTGGTGGGAGGAAACCCGCACCATATTATCCACGATCTTCTCGTAAACAGAAAGCTTTTGTGCTCTTTAGATGTGATTACAGGACAAACAAAACATAAAAAATTATAGCAATCTTATGATTCATAAATCTTCACAGTTAGATAAATCTGCATGCAAAGATCTATACAAAATGATTCAATTAACAAAGAAGAGAAATCTGTCATTTACTAACTGAAACAAAGTAATTGTTGTACTTCAAAAATTGGAGAGATCAGATACATATGACATATAAATCAAATCATATCAGCATACAATAAATTACGATAGCTAAAGTACTCAATAATTAATTGCCAACTGATATGCAAAAACTTGAAACAAAAGTTTGATATATTGAAAGTGAAAGCTGTTACAAGACATCAACTTTCGTCTCAGTCTGGATCATAGATCCATAGTCTGGTTCTCCCACAATGAGGATGATGATGTTTATTACAAAAAATGACAAGTATTTAAAGACCTTACACAGGGTAAAACATCCCTGTGGAAGTTATCAAAACTGTTTACACAAATCTGGGAAAATATCCCAAGTTTCTATCTCAAACTCAAACTAACAACTTAAAAATAAAGACTACATCACACAAATATCTCCTAGACTGCAACAGCATGCCCAATTGATTATTGCAATTTGAATGTACCTGAAAGAGGAAAAAAATAGGCAAGTTAAAAGGATATTTTATTAATAAAATTGATAAAAATCTAATTTCTAAGACTAGCTACAGAATCCTGCGATTCTGTAGCTGGTCTAAATCAAACACATAATCTTTTTAAAATCTAATTCGAACTTAAAGAATTAAATCCAAACTATCAAACCAATATTTGATTGCTAAAAGCATCATTCATATCGACACTTGCTAAATTGTATTCAACCAAACGATAACAGAGATGTATGCACTCTGTTTAATTCGTTATCACCAATTCAGGTATCCAGAATCGTATTGGATAAATCAACAGCAATAAAATCATTTTCATAAACCAATTGAAATCGATACAGTTAGACAAATCATATGCAATCGTTTATGATGCCTTATCCATTAACAGAAAAAATGATCGAATCCACTTGAAATCAACAAGATCGTTTTCAGATTGATATCACTGTATTAACATAAACAAGCGACCCAGTCTATTAGCAAATCAAATCAAAACTGGTATGTAAATTATCACAAACGAAAACGTAATAGGATTAATCGGTTGATAACAGGGTATGTGGGATTTTTCAAATGTTTGTTATTGCCAATTGGGGCAAACACAATCAATTGACAGTCCACAAAATCATCACTTGAATTCATTTCAAAATGAACTATTAGCCGAATTTTCTCATCCGAATTCAACAGAGATAAAATCAAAACCAAAAGAGTAGCATCAAATCGATTTTCGATACGAATCCAACTCATAAAAACAATCGTTCTAACTCAAGATACGCAACAACAAGAGTGAATCAAACAATTTGAGTTTGACATAATTGTTATGAATCAACATAGTTCCATGATTTCGGCGAAGAGATATTTTGCACAGGTCAGATATAATCCAAATCCAAAAGAGAATGTTGACAAAACATGGTCATTTTTCCAATTTAATAGACTACATCGTATTTATCAAGCCAATTCAATCATATGAAATCGTTTCAAAAATCAAATCACAAGAACTAAATCAGAGCCGTTGATATCCAATGACAACAAAATCATGTTAAATCAAAACAGAACCGTGTTCTAATTTTAGCGTAAAAACCTCTTGTTCAGGTTAGATACAAACAAAATCCAAGCGAAAGAAAAATCCATTGATTCTGTTATTTCAAACCAACAGAATTATTCAAAACGAATCAAAACCAGTGAAAACCAATCAATTGCTAAACTGGGCACGACCAAAATCGTATAACGAAATCATAACTTCATTTAATTTTAACAAAACAAAAGCAATGTACAGGATCTACAACATAACCATTTTTTATAATCAAACTATGACAGATTCATCTCGAACAATGGACAGAGCTAATTGAAAACCAAACTCAATTCATTATATTAATCCTAGCAATTCAAAAAATGAAATTGATATTGAAATTCATACCTGGATAATCAACAGACTACTTGGTCACGATAGTTTGGAATTGACGAAGGCTGTCGCCGACTCGACATTCCTAAAAATGATCGAACCAGTGGTTTTCTGCTTCTTGTCATTATCTTGAAGCTTGTCCCTTTCTCTTGTCAACCCTGTAACTTGGTTTTCCAATAATTTGATTTTCGACTGTAATAAGGGAACGTCGGTATAATAGCGCTCCAGCCACATATTACATTGAACACATGTTGTCTGCTTGGGCTTCAAAATTGCAGGCGAGGGTTGGTTTAGATCACCGAGGGTTCCATTAGGTAGCTTGATCCCTGGGTATCTAGGATTGTTCTTTATGCAAGGGGGTAAATTAGAAACAAAGTCATAGGGTGGCTCGAAGCACAAACCACGGGAATAAGGGTATTCTCCAGCCATGAAGCGCTCGATATCAGAGTCTGATTCTTCACTAAGGACTATGGGTTTTTGATCAGCATTTGGCTTAGGCTTATTCCGAGCAAGTCTCAATATCAATTGAGCATTCTTTTTACCTTTGCTATCGACAATAGGGTTATCCTTGACTTTCTTGCTCACAGGAGTTTTTACAGCCTCAACCTTGTCTGTTATAATGTCGGGTAGGTCAATATCAGGGTAGAACGAGGGTTTGGGAGAGGGTAAAAGGGCATGTAAAGGCACGGGTGGCCCGACCTTAGTCTCCTTGACCACAGGCTTGTCGATTTGGATGGACTCTGAATCAACAAAGCCATTTCGAGAGAGAAAAGATTGCCAATTATCATTGTGAAGGTTCAAATGGTGAACGACGATGAGTCTGATTAAGCCGTGGTGGAACAAGCTACTATCGGCCTTCTCTCGTTTAAACCTCTTTGACATCTTGTACAGACTACACAAGTAGTAAAATGGCATGTTCAATGGATAACCCATGAAATTCATTAACAGTCGAAGGTGATAAAGAAAAACCAATCCATACTGACCCTTACAGGTCACAAATTGTTTAACCATTATCAAAAGGTCATGCCACCTAGGTTTAAGCATGGAAATAGGCATACCTTTGTCATAGGATGTGACTTTTCGTGATACGAACAGTAAGGGCCATGGAACCTCATTGACTTTAGAGTTTTTAAACCATCGCTGGTCCGTGGCTGCCAATCCTGTGGCAGAGCTTATGAACTCTTCATTTATCTCAAGCTGAATGTCACCTACTTTAGCCCTACACCCATCAAAGGTAAGGGAGAATTCTTGTGCAACAAACAGATTGAAACCCTCAAACCTCTGTACAAACGTGAGCCAACCACTATCCTCTAAATATTTCCGGGCGTTATCGAATAGTAGTAGGGCTTGATTACCATTTGGCTCAATTTGCACCACTGGTGCCATAGAAAGGAGCACACGGTGAGTGATGTGAACAAGCCAGGGTTTGAGCACAGCATACACAGGGGCAGAACGCTCACAAGCTTACCCAAAACTAGCAAAGGTGAAATAGGGATAGGGGTAAACATTAATGACATATCGTGCGAAGGTGGTGGAGCTATTTTTGGCATGGAGAATAGTCATTACCATGGTACAACTGCCGACACTTACAAATTAATCAAATCACAACGCATATGCATTACAAACATGCCACTTCAATCAATCAATCGAAACCTTTGGTAAGCAGATTAATCATTCGCGCGAGCAATAGTTATAGTTTTAAAACCAAAGCAATAAATCAAAATTGCACCAAGGGTTTGGTTATATGGAACATGTGTTGTATGTAACGTTTTATACCAAGGGTTTTTCCACAACACAAACATGTTTTCAATGTGCCAAGTGAATCGATCAAAGAACATATGAATCCAAATCACCAATGCATCATAAAATTGATCAAAATAATATCACCACAGTCTTGTAAATGAAGTCTCAAATAAGAATGTCAAAAGAATAATGATCTTGCAATCTTGCAATTGTAACGATAAACAAATTCGAAAACACGATGAGCATATAAACAAGAGCGATCATAAAAATCCATTAATGATTTTAATGTGACTTCGTAAATCAAATTTTCGCGCTTTCAGTCGTGAAAACAAGAACAAAGGTAAGTGTGCAAATGCATATAAAACAATAGTGTCATTTTATTGAAGAGATTGTGACAAAATCAAAGTTTGCAAAACTCTGATGTAGGTAGCTTATAAGGACAGTATAAAAATGTGAATTGGCTGCCAACAGGCCCCTAGAGGAAAAATTTCCTTGTAAATGTATATTGTAATTTCATTGTAAATATGGATTGTTCATTATAAGGTCGCAGATCTAATGATAGAGATTATGTT
Source organism: Picea sitchensis (assembly GCA_010110895.2). Classification (NCBI taxonomy): domain Eukaryota; kingdom Viridiplantae; phylum Streptophyta; class Pinopsida; order Pinales; family Pinaceae; genus Picea; species Picea sitchensis. Next base: position 1,566 of record SNQJ01S0249442.1, on the reverse strand, counting down.
AGGTTTTTTTTCCCTAGAAGGCAACTCTCTTTTATGAGGGAAATGTATTGTGGCTATGGTTGATGGCGAATATTATATTCTAAGATTGGATATTATGAGAGAAAGAAGAGGAAGTTACAGTGGGTTTGTTGTAGGTTGTATCCCTTCATATGATGGATAATAATAAAGGAAGGACCTGGCAATTTCTCTGGTGGACGTAGCCCACACTAGGTGAACCGCGTAAATCTGTGTCTCTATTGTATTGTGTATCTTTTGTGTTTTGTTTCCACATTTGTTTTATTTTATTGCTCCACGGTCCTGTTTTTCTAACAACTGGTATCAGAGCGAAAGGTAACTTGCAGGAAAAGAGGGTTCTTGGTTCGAGTGGGAGCAATGTCGGAAGATGGAGAGTTTAGGGTTGATAAATTTAATGGCCAAAACTACCAATTATGGAAGATGTAGATGGAAGACTATTTATATCAGAAGGATCTATTCCTACCATTGGGCAGAATAGAAAAGAAGATGGCGGCTACGAAGGATGAAGAATGGGATATTCTTGACAGAAAGGCTCTAGGAGTGATACCACTCAGCCTAGCAACATCAGTGGCTTTCAATATTTCTAAAGAAAAGACAAAGAAGGGTTTGATGGACGCATTGACCAAATTGTATGAAAAACCCTCGACGTCGAATAAGGTATTTCTAATGAAGATATTATTTAATATAAAGATGTCAGAAGGTGGGTCTATTGCAGATCATTTAAATTATTTTAATATGGTTACTAATAAACTAATTTCTGTAAAAGTGGACTTTGATGATGAGGTCAGGGATCTTCTAATATTGTTCTCATTGCTAGAAAGCTGGAACAGCTTGGTCATGGCTGTAAGTAACTCTATCTCTGGTTCAAATACTTTAAAATTTGATGATGTTGTTGGTGTTATCCTTAGTGAGGAAATGTGATGGAAAAGCACAGGTGAGACATCAGGAAATGCATTGAACATGGAGAACAGGGGAAGACAAAAGGATAGAGGAAAGGGTTTCAGGAACCGTGGGAATTCTAGGAAGGTCAGATCCAAATCCAGACTTGGAAAGATAGAGTGATGGAATTGTGGGAAGAAATGACATCTAAAGAAAGACTGCAGAGCTCTAAAGAAACAAAGAGATGGACAACAAGAGAGAAATCAGGAAGCAAATGTAATAGGTGATGTGTTACAAGATGTTTTGATTCTTTCTGTAGATAATATTTCAGAGTCTTGGGTAGTAGATTTAGGGGCTTCATTTCATGCCACACCCCATAGGAAACATTTTCTAGATAATGTTCAAGGTGATTTTGGATAGGTTCATTTGGGTGACAATGCACCATGCAAAATTGTTGGAATGGGAAAGGTAAAAATAAAGCAATGTAATGGAAATCAATGGTTGTTGAAAGAGGTAAGACATGTTCTAGATTTAAGGAAAAATATGATTTCAATAGGGCATTTGGAAAGTTAAGGTTGTATATCCATATTTACAGATAAGACATGGAAGGTCATCAAAGGATCATTGGTGATAGCGAAAGGAGAGAAGGTAGGTACATTGTATTTATGTACT
>SNQJ01S0249438.1:0-12933 GCA_010110895.2 Picea sitchensis | reverse complement strand
ATTGCACCTTGATTGGATTTTGTGTGGCTATTGGGAAATATCGCCAGCTCTTTCGGGATATGCCCCCTTTACCCCTCATTATAACCAATTATTTCATCCTTCACTAGTTTCTCTTCTGGTGACTTCAGACCCCACTATTGAGTGCTATTGGAAGGTCCAATGCTATTTGAGAGGAAGGACGTTACATTTTCTAGGACACGAGCATTTGCTTTCTTTGGATTCCCCCATGAGGACAAAACCCATTTACCCACATATATTCTTCTTTCTCATTTTATGTATGATTCACATCTGATTACAATTTGATTTGGATATATATAATTGTGTAAACATTCAACGCAAAGGCTCTTGTTTATGTATTTCTCTCACCACTTTTTGCACATATTCACACAGATAGTATGACATCATAGGGGAACCATAGAACCCCCATCGTTCATGACACTTTCTCAACCTCCCTCCTATCTTAGGGGGAGTATCTGGTCATGCCCATTCATCGACACCCCCGTCACACACTCCTGTGAGTGCTACGATATTAGGATCAAATTTTCTTGGTTCTACATTACTTGGGTCTACTTCGCAAGCTCATACATTCACTCACTCTCCTTTACATGGAAGCGGAGGATCCACTTCCTCTCAAGGAGGGAGCACCAACCCACCTAGCCCCCATCAAAGGTCAGGTTCACAACACACTATGGTCAGAGCTAACCCTCCCCCGCAACTGCAGATTCCATATTTGGCCTCTCTCAACATATTGGATCTCACCAAACTTACCAATGATCCTATATTGCATGATCCCACATGGCCTGCAATGCCAACCAAACTCCCTTCAGACATACCAAAGTTTGAAGGAAAGGCAGGGGATGACCCTGCCAACCATGTCATGACCTTTCATATTTGGTGCTCTTCCAATAGCATTATGGATGACTCCATCAGACTGTGATTATTTCAATGCACACTCACTGGCCCATCAGCTAAATGGTATGTCGAAGAAAAATCAGGGTCCCATGCGACCTTTGAGTCATTGGAAAAGATTTCTTGACCTTCTTCCAATTACCCATCTGCCTCGAAAATGGTCTAGAACTATTGTCTAACTTCAAACAAACCTCAACCACACACATTGCTGACCACATTCATGAGTGGCATAGGCGACTTAGTTTGTGCAAAGCGGAAACCACCAAGAAATAGTGTCTCAACTGGTTTCTTAGATCACTCATCTCTCTCCTTGGAAAGGATGTAGCTTCCACCTTCCCTCAATCCGAAGAGGAAGCCATCAATAAGGCCCAACAATATGAAATCATCTATGCACAGTTAGGGTACTTATACATAGTACTTCCTTATCTTCCAAAACATGTGCCATTTGGCCAAGACAAACCTGGGATGTCTCACTCAGCAGACAGACTAATCGGTTCCACCACACACCATGGTCCACAACCCCAACCACCACCAATGTATGGAACACCTCAATACCCGCCATCATATGGGGGAACTCCTTATTACCCCCCACCTCCTTATCAACAACCATACCCTGTTGCTATACCTCCACCCATCAGTGGACCACCATCGGCACCTCCCATACATCCACCTATTCCCACAAACAATGGTACTCCCTCCACATCAGCTTATAGTAATAGTGAAAGAACTACGCCTTCCTATGTACCTTATGGATCAGTACCACCACAAAATCCATACTTCCCATATCCTGGTCCTCCACAGCCCATGGCTCCCCCACATCCACATGCGGGGGTAAATTTTGTTCAACCTTCGGCTGCTCAACAATACCAAAGTTTTGAACAGTTGAATACAACCAATGCAACTCATCCATCGAAAAATACGAAGAAGAAAGGATGAAACAAGAATAACAACAACCCAGGTCAAGGCGAGGATCAACCCCCACAACACCAACCAACTGGGGGCAACCAGAACCAAGGGAACCAAAACTCCCAAGGAGGCAATAATAACAAATGCCAAGGGAGAAATAATGTTAAAACCATATTTCCTTGTGCCCTTTGTGGTGAGTTCGTTCATTACACTCACCATTGCCCCCAGATCGCTGATTTCAAATGGTTGAAATACTCAGGTAGTCTTCCCCATTCTCCGGCACAACCTGCCCCTGAGCAGGCACCCGAACAATACGTGCAACAACCCCCTCCCGTGGTGCTGTAAAATCCTATTCCAAATCAAGGTGTGATAAACACCCAACAAGACACACAGCATCCCCCACCTCAGGTGGGCCAATACCACAACCCCCAAAATCCAGCAGAGTGTACAATTCTCCTCACCAGTGAGGAAGAAATCCTTCTGCAAACACCTAGTCGTCAGTATCATGCACCCACTGAGTCTACTCCCCTCTCTCCAGAGACAACCCCTACACCAACGGGACCCCCGTTGGTGATACCTTGCCCTTCCGTCGAACCACCACTACACATCCCTCACATCCCCTTGCGCAGGAATGTCCACAACCCCCAGGCTAGGGCAGCTCATAACTATAGCTTGGTAGACGACTTAGCACAATTCCCGACCGCCATGTCAGTCTTGGAAGTCCTTCAGACTTGTCCTACACAACGGAAATCACTACTTTCCACCTTGGGGGAAGTCGACCTTGCAGATACCCGACTCATCACCTTCGATCTTGATAGTGGAGAACCTCATCTTCCCGCCTTGATTGCTTTTCAAATACCAGTGAAAATATGGAACATCATAGTTCATTGATGTATCATCGATGAAGGTGCATCTACATGCATTATGTCCAAAACAGTATGGAAAAAACTTGGTTCCCCAGAACTCATACCCTCTGCCATCACATTGCGAGCTTATGATGGACGACCATCCTCTCCTGAAGGGCTCTTCCAAAATGTCCCCATTGAACTCGGGGGCAAGACTATTCTCATCGACATCGAAGTTATCGATGCCCCGCTTGATTATAATATCCTGTTTGGTCATAGCTACATGTACGCTATGAAGGCAGTAGCATCTTCCATCTTTCGGACAATGATGTTCCCCCACAATGGGAAGATCATTACCATTGACCAAGTCTCACCTTATGAGCCTAACCCATCTTCCAACCTCGATAACATTCTTCCTCTCATCCACACAAACCAAGATGCATATCCACTTATCGATATGGGTCCTAGGATTTTTAAAGATCCATCCTTGTTAGGGACGTACCATGGAGCACCACCACTCCTTCATCCTACTAATCAAGTATGCGTCATCTCATCTAATGGAACTCACACAGAGGATGCTCTTCCTCCTCAGAAGGCTTCAGTCATTCTTGACGTCCCACTAGTCGCAGAACCACTACAGCCGGAACCTCCTATGCACTCGTCGACCCCCACAGTCCATGAATCCACATCTCCTCAGGGGCATAGTCCCATTTGGGAGACAGTTCCCCAACCCCTCACCCAAATTCCCTTCTTTTAACCTCCACCAGGTATAGAAGCTTTTCAGATAGCCACCATGCTCACACTACCCAATATGGTGTTAGCAATCCTAGTGTGGTATTTACACCCACCTGAAATGGTCCCTCGACCATCCCTTCCCCCACAGGAAGGCCTCCCCATGATGATTCCCATCCTTACCCCCGCCACCCCCCCATTCACTAACCTCCCGGCTACCACTGGGGGCAGGAGAAAGAAGAAAGAGCCCACCACTCCACTTCCTCCATGCATCCCACCACCTTGCATAGTATGTGAGAAAGAGGGCCACCAAACCAACAATTGCCCATCACTACCTGAATTATAGAATTTGATCCCCCTCAATCAAACTCCCACAACACCTGCCACTACTGCTATTCCCACCACTATCACCCACCCTTCCAGTAGTAAAGGGTTGAGGACCAAATACACTTGTGCTATATGTTCAGAGTATGGCCATTACACCCATCATTTCCCAACACTGCCATGCTTTCAACAAACATTAGCGGCTGTACGCCAGAACTTCCATAACAACCCCAGTCCTGCTAAGTCCTCATCAAAAAATATCACTGACATCCGCTATGTCACCACCTCAGTCAATGAACGTATGAGATGCCCTTGCTCTCTCTATGATTCATTAGCTCATTTTACATACCAATGTCCTAGGATACTTGAATATAAGCAATGTCAATTGGCCCTGCTTCACCAACCCACAAAGGCGATAATTGACATTACCTCGTCACTACAGGATCTTCATGTCATTTCTCCTGAGCCCAAGGCACTCCCAATTCCTCCATGGTTCTTCAATGATGCCTCTGAGGATTTGCCCCACAATCCCCCCAACTCTCCCGCTCATTCCCCTATGGACACTCTCCACCCAACCACCACGGGTACCCCTCAGTACTTCAATATATGGTTTATGTCGAGTGAACCCTCCCCATCTCCTAGCATTGTTTTCCCTGCATCTTCATCAGGGGGAAACCACACTATCACCGAGATAACTCCTCACGACCCCTTGTATTCTCGGCATTTCCAATGCGACGAAGAAATACTCGAAGAGATAAACTTCCCAGACTCTCCCTGAGACATGCTACATCACCGTGCACTCTTCTCTCCACAGGAAGCCCTCATGCCTCCTAACCAAAATCCCATCTACGCGGTCGAAACCAAAGATTTTATCCGATCCGGGCCTATAGATTGGTTCAACAATCCCATTCCTGCCCCTGATGATTTTGAAGAAGGTAATATGGCCAAGACTTCCCCCACCATCAAAATCAAAATTTCCATTAAAAATGGCATCGTCGAAGAAATCATCATTGGAGCTACTTGCACTCATCAGGAAATCGACGCATATAAAGCCCTCTTCTAGGAATATAGGGATATTTTTGCCTGGTCATACACTGAAATGCCTAGCCTTGATCCCTCTATTGTCAAACATCGCATTGACACCTGACCCAACATCACACCAGTTCGCCAGAAACAGTGACCGCTACACCCATTCCAAGCCACGACTATCAAAGCCGAAATTGATAAATTATGCGCTGTCGGGTTCATTTACCCCATCGCTTATACCTCATGGGTTTCCAACCCTATACCTGTCGACAAAAAATAGGGCACTATTCGTGTTTGCACAGACTTTCACGATCTCAATAACGCATGTCCCAAAGACAACTTTCCAACGCCTATCATCGATCAAATTATCGACGACTGCGCTGGCCATGAGGCTCTCTCCTTTATGGACGGATTCTCTAGCTATAACCAAATTCAAATCCACCCAGTCGATCAGTATAAAACCGCATTCATTACCCCATGGGGTACTTTTGCATATTGTGTCATGCCTTTCGATTTAAAAAATGATGGCGCAACCTTCCATCGGGTAATGACATACATTTTTCACGATCTGGCTAATATCATCCTCACCTACTTGGACAACCTCACAGCTCGATCCAAGAAACACACCCAGCATCTGGATGATTTACGAATCATTTTTCAACGATGTCGTCAGTACAACATCCGCTTGAATCCTCTCAAGTGTGTGTTCTATGTCACCGCAGGGTGCCTCCTCGGTTTTATTGTTTCCCAAAGAGGTATTACCATAGACACCCTCAAAGTCTAAGCTATCACCGAAATTCCACCTCCCCGGAATTTACGACAACTTTAGAGTCTTCAGGGAAAAGCTAACTTTCTTCGACGCTTTGTCCCAGATTATTCCATACGTGCACATGGTTTCCTTCACTTACTATGTCACGACATCCCTTTTCACTGGGACTCCCATGTCCAACAGTCATTTGACAACCTTAAAGTGGCGCTTTCAAATTCACCTTTAATTAGTGCACCTGACTATAATGGCGACTACATCCTCTATGTATCAGCATCAGCTGTATCAATAGCCGACGTCCTCGTCCATCTTAGAGATGACAATCGTGAACATGTCATTTATTACATTAGTAAGAACCTCTCAGGACCCCCCTTGAAGTATAAACACAAAGAGAAACTTTCTCTTGCAGTTGTCCTCGCAGTCCAGAAACTGCACCATTACATTCTGCTTCGCACCACAAAGGTCGTCACAGATTCCAACCCTATGCAGTACTTGCTCAACCGTCAGCAAGTTAACGGAAAATTCACTCGATGGATCGTTATCCTTCAGGAGTACGACCTCAATTTCTCAACACATAATATTAATAAGGCCCTCGTTCTCACTGAACTTGTCACGACCCTCCCCTCTGACACCACCAGTGCCCCCGTCAACACAAATTTTCCCAACGACCATCTCTTTTACATCACTTCGGATGATCCTTGGTACGACGACCTCCTCATCTACCTCTGAACTCAAAATTTCGGTAACCACCTTTCACGAGATGATCTTCACCGTATTTTTCATTAGGCCCCCCGCTACCTCCTCATTGGAGACATCCTATACCGGTGGGGCGTCGACACCATTCTTCGTCGGTGCCTGACTATTGAAGAGGCCGATAGAGTCTTAAACGATTGCCACAACAGCACATGTGGGGGCCATATTTCAGGTATATCCACTGCTCAAAAGATTATCTAAGCTGGTTACTTTTGGCCTACCTTGTTTCATGATTGCATTCATGCCGTGAAATGATGTGAGCAATGTCAGCTCTATGCCAATAAAGCTCGAGCTCTCCCTGCTCTTCTCCACCCTGTCATTACCGCCGACCCTTTTTGTAAATGGGGCATCGAATTTATGACTTGTAATCCCCCCTTCAACAATGGCCACAAATACATTGTTGTCATCGTCGATTACTTCACCAAATGGGCCAAAGCTATGCCCACTTTCAACAACACCGTTGACACAGCAATGCATTTTTTCTTTAACCACGTCATATCCCGTTTTGGAGTACCCCTCCAACTCGTTTTCGACCATGGGAAACACTTCGAGAATGAGATCTTTTTCAAACTCTCATCTCGGTTAGGCTTCTCTCATGAGTTTGCCTCACCATATTACCCTCAGTCAAACAAATAGGTCGAGGCAGTTAGTAAAGTCCTCAAGACCATGTTACAACGCACGGTTAATAAACATAAAACCAATTGGCATCATATGTTATTTTCTGCACTATGGGCTTATCGAACGACTGTGAAGACCACTACCAGTTTCACACCATTCCATTTAGTCCATGGGGTCGAGGCAACTCTTCCCATCGAGTGCAAAATTACCACCTTACGCACTGCAATTGAGCTATTACCTGACACTGCTCCAATGGAGCAGCACTTGCTGAACTTGGAGTCTCTGGATGATGATCGTTGATCTTCCTTATAGAACAACGAGGCAGCTAAAAAATGATCCAAGGCTACCTTTGATCGCCATGTCAACCTTCGATCATTCCGCAAAGGTGACCTCGTCCTGGCTTATGATATCGCTCATGATACCTTTGGCCACGACAAATTCAAATCACTTTGGCATGGCCCTTACATTATCCAACATTGCCTCACTAAAGGTGCATACATCCTGGCCTCCCCCGAAGGCCTCTCTCTCAAAAAACCTATTAACAGGTTGTACCTCAAGAAATTTTATGCTTAACAGTAGTCATTCTACTTTAGGTCATTTCGTTTCTAGCATTTTTTAATGTTTTTTCTCCTTCCCTCACGTCTAAACTATCCTTTGTGATATTGACAGATGCTCCCTCCACCAACCTACCACATCGGTTACGCCGACAGCGCCAACCGTTGGACACAAAATCTCACTTCGGCTGCTTGGGATCTCTACACTCCCTCACATGAAATGCTACATTCAAGCGGCATATGTTTGGGGCCAACAAACAATAACCAAGTTGAATACATTGCTATCATCAGCCTCTTGGTTGACGCCCAACATCATCATATTCGTCACCTTAGTGTCTTCCTCAACTCTCAACTCGTCATTCTCTAGCTCAACAATGTATACCGTGTACGCGATCTGTGCCTCTTTCGCAAATACCTGCAGGTTAGGATGTCATCTCGAAATTTTGATTCCATTACATTTACACATATTTCAAGAAAATTGAATCAAATAACAAATCAAATAGCTAACATAGTGTTAGATTGGTATATATCGCATCAAGCTACACATCCATAAACATATCACAAAAACCTGTCACAACATATATATAGAATGGACGTACTCAAAACATCAACAAAAAACATGTAGACACCAGATGAATCTCAAAATATGTATACTCATGTATATCTGAAAGCCCATCAGGCCATCTGAATGTTTACATACAAAAAAACATGTATCTGCAGGCCAATGCAGCACCTCGGTACAAAAAATAGGCTCACCAGCTTATATACAACAAAAAATATATACATCAAGCACCACTCATGGTGCCTCTATCGCCCCACCACCTGCTCCTCCCATAGGCGGTGGCGGCCCACCACCACCTGCCCCAGGCAGTGGTGGTCCACCCACAGGACCCTCCTGCTCCGGTGGCAAACGTCCACTTGTCATAGCAGCAAGGACTACTGCTCTTTGCACTATGGCCCGCCATGGTGGAAACACCCCCACACACTGCTCTAGGAAACTCTCATCCTAGATGCGTGTCCACATGCCCTCAGGCACGTCCTGTAAAACCATCTCTGAACGACGACGTATATCATCATAATCCACTCCGACCGCCGCCGGAGGAGCGTGTGATGGCCCTGCACTCGGGTCATTGTACCAGCGCCTCCTCGCTGCATGCTCTGGCTCAGCAAGTCACCCCACGACATCCTCCCGCCGACGTCTCTCTCCCTGCGGTAGTCTCTCCGACTCTCGATGAGCCGATGCTCTCTGCATCTCTGCCTCGCGCCTGCGAGGTGCCACATATGCACAAGCACAAAAAACACAGATAGTATCAGCATCTATATCATATACATATCGACTGCTATCTCAAAAAACAACATAAACCAAACACATACCAAATACTAAACATACCTCGATGGTCAAACACCTCCCCTAGAGGTAGCACCATGTCCGGGTCACCCCAAAAGTCCACCCCAGCATAGGGGTACCGAAGTATCACCTGCGGCATCTTCCACCACACCTGTGCCACCTCTGCTTAAAATAAGTGGCCCCCTTCGCCACCACCGTCACGAAGCAAAACTATCGACCACCGCCTCAAGCGCAGCTCTCGCGCCCCCATCATCTCCAGCAGAATCCTTGGGAACAACATCGACACCCTCTCTAAGAACCAGGCCACTAGGATGGACCCAAATGCAAACTCCCCCGCACCTGTGGACCGACAGTGGTCTAACTGCGCCACCATCCTCGCATGCAACGTCAGCCCCCAAGTGAACCTCTCGCCAGCCACCACTCTCTCCAGCACCAAAAGTTGGCCACCACTAATCCGCTAGGTCGCCAGCAACCCATATATCCGCACAATCATCGCTACTATACAACGATGCGCCAGGGAATCTATCTCCCCTATACTCACCACAGTCCCAGACATAAAGTCCTGACATGAGCAGTATCTCTGGCCAATATCAACAAGTAAAATAGTCCTGGGAAACACCGACTCTGCCGGTAGGGGCGTTCCCCGAAAGGGGAGCCCAGTCAAGAAATAAATATCCTCCACCGCAGTGAAGGGGATATTCTCTCCTCATACGAGGAAGAAGTGCAGCTCCGGACTCCATATCTGGATCAGGAACTGCAACAGATACTCCTGTGCCCATATCAACGGGCACTCAAAGAACTTTAGCAACCCACAGGTTGCCAAAGTCGTATGCACGCCAGGCCCCTCAATGGCCATGGCGTCTCGCAACTGGGCCTATTCTCACTCTCGCCACCGCACTGGCCTCGTCACCACGGTCCACCTGCAGACAACACAGAGCCCTATATCAGCTCATGCAACCATCAACAACATAAAAAAGACTCATTTTTTACCCTTCAACCTTGCCTCCTAGGCGCGGTTTTTGTTACCCACAGGCGCGCACACATGCACGCCTGTTCATTACACAGGCGCGCATATATGTGCGCCTATTCATTACACAAGCACGCACATATGTGCGCCTGTGCACTGTACAGGTGTGCCCCTACGTGCACCTGTTCACCATACAGACGCGCACAGGTGCACGCCTATCAAACCCATAGGCGCGCACAGGTGCGCGCCTGTTCAACTCACAGCCGCGCCCTTCAGGAACATCTTAAATTATCCCTATCGCGCACCCATGTGCATATATTCGGTGTACAGGAACGCACGTATGCGCGCTTCTCACCGAATCGCCCACACATGTGGGGCCCACACCCCCTAAATACCCTTGTACGACCCTCCGTACAAACCCTGCCCAAAAATTGAAAACCTATTTCTATGCAGGATGATCAGACCACTAACCTGATACTCGCAGAATCTCAATCGACTACCTGGTCCTCCCTGAATCTCCAAATCTCCTCTGAAAACTACTTATCCAATCACTATTGCAGCAGGTACAAATGAGGTGGCAATGTGGGCCCTACAGCTATATATAGGCCTTTTTCCAAACTTCCACTCACCATTCCGGGAGCCCAAGGTGTCCATTTTTCAAACCGTCTTCAACCACGGGATCAACAATCCGTCACCTACATCACAACAGTCCCTGGGTCACTTTTTATCCTGAGCCCCCGGGGTGCCTTTGTTTTTTTTATCATGGTCAGGTACGCACGCACATAGTCACATTTGTCAAATACATGCTTATATCTTTGATTCTCTTCAGATATTGTTCACTTTGGGTATTTGGTTTTCATGTGTGTAGGTACTTGATCATCATTCATCGACACAACCCCTTTAGGTATATACTCATCACTGGCATGTAGTCTTTCCCGCTGTATCGCATTTACATTTCCAGTGACACCCTCTGATATTGGCCTCTAGGGTCCCCATTTCCGGCTCTGCAGTACCCACACCTCTATTTTGCACCTTCGATACTGTTACCTGGTAGCATTCTTACCCAGATGAGTTGTCCCATTCATAGCACCTTTTTCCACTTTTGACACTCATGTTTTTCTTAATTACCCTTTAGGGATGGGAGTCCCGATAGTATTTCATCATGTCGCGAATCAACCACATACTCCTTCTCCTCATTTTGCTAGCTTTCCCACACGGACTCCCAGATTATCTCTGTACGATTCTATTTTTTACCTGCACCTCCATAGTATCATGAACCTTCCATTTCATCCACAATCATTTTGCCCATCTACGAACCTACCTTCATTTCACCTACCTCATACAGAAACTCACCAATGGGGCCCCCACCCTTCCTCAGTTTTCCTAGAAAATTCTGCCCTCCATGGGCCACCCATATCACACTGGGGCACTCGTTTCTATATTTGTACATTTCTCCCCAAATTATTCGTTATTTATTGTACAAACGCCTTTTATTTCCAGTCATTTCATCTTCCTTTTTGTCGTCACCTTTGGCGACCTTCTTCCCTTCTTTTGGACAAACGCAACCCATGTCACCCTTGGTTGGAGCATTACTCATCATCTACCCTCACCGACATCGTCCATATATTCAGAGTACCCCACAGGTCACTTACCTCTATCCTCTGCATTTGTTCACTTTGTCCCACCTCTGGCACAACTTATTACCGGTCTTGTCGTCCCCCTGACAATCGACCTCGTTACATGGTTGCAACCACTTTTTATCCCATACATCCTCCAACCAAGGGCAGTCTTGAGTCTTCCACCCTCTTGACTTCATCCATATACCTCAGCGACTTCCTCACCTCAGTAGATTTCCCGAAGCCCTTTTTCTTCTGGGAGTTGCGTTCCCCTTTTGTCGACATCAGCACACTTTTCCGGAAGGGTGACAGTATCTTGATTCTCATTTTCCACTCAATGAGAGATCTCGAACGACAAAGGGTGAAACACCATTGCTCCCTACTGTCGTTGACCCCCATAACATTCAACGCCAACACTTTCTCATGTTATGGTGAGTCTTACTTTGTGACTCTTGCAATTAGTTTTGTTTTTTCTCGAAGACCTCTGAACTTGGTAGGGTTATCAATGCCCACATCATCGCTGCTACTTATTACCGCGATCAATGCCGATTATTAAAAGTATGTTCCTTTGCAAACTTGTCTTATGCCTTTATCATCACCTCCGCTAAGGGCGCTGCAGTCATCTACACCAGCACTTTCGTCATCTTTTTTCAGAGTTACATAACATGAGCATGGGGCATGCCCGCCCCATTTGTACACAGTTTTCTATTTTTCGCACCTCATAGAAGATGGGGTCCTATCGGTTCCTTTTTTCTCCAACGGATCGCTCTGAATGATCCCACTATTGCTTTATCTTACAACAACATTCTCAGTAGAAGAAACATTGATGGATTTCGGCTATACGTATGCTCCTAACCTCATCCATCAGGGGGCATCTGTTATCACTGAAATTTCTTCTGCACATGGTTACAAGAACTCAGCATCATCAAACAGTAATGAAGTCATTCATGGCCCTGAATTAATCTCACAACATTCAAAAAAGGGAAAAGCCTATACAAATTAGTGAAAAATTGAAGAGCGCTTTGTAGACATTGGGCGTGCGCGCACATGCGCGGAATAGGAACGTAGAATGCACGCATACGTGCACGATGTGTGACTGTTAGCGCAAAAAGCCGTGCACCTGCTAAATGGTGCATTTATGAATGTGGTTGGCCTCCCAACCACTTATGGTTTAGCTCCCAATACGATTTGACCTCCAAGTCTGGGCTGGATCCAAATGGTGGGCTGGTCAAGACCTAATAATGCCCTAAATGGCCTCTTTTCACACTACAAAGCAGTTACACAAAAGCCCAAAGCAATGCTATAAAAAGCCATAAATGCACCTCATTTTCTCAAGGAATTCAAAGTAATGTCATGCTTCCTAGATTGTTTTAAGGACTCCCTCCTTGACAAGAATACATTGGCACCATTTCATTGAGCAATCCACCTCTCCATTGAGTGGATTTGTAAAGAGTTCTTTCATCACAATTTTCATTTTCTTTGTTGTAAGGAGAGCAAGCTTGTGAGGGTCCAAGAGCCTTCCCTTGGAGGAAGAAGGGACTCATAGTCCCCTTTCTTCTTGGTGATTTG
>SNQJ01S0249437.1:0-11416 GCA_010110895.2 Picea sitchensis | reverse complement strand
ATGAGGTATGGGAAATCATACCAAGACCTAAAGAAAAATTGATGGTAACTTCAAAATGGGTGTACAAGATCAAACATGCAGCAGACAGAAGCGTGGATAAATACAAGGCAATATTCGTAGCTAGAGGGTTCTCCCAGAAGGAGGGAGAAGATTATGACGAAACATTTGTTCCACTTGCTAGATATACTTGCATCAGAGCTATCATATCTCTTGTTGCTTCCATGGGATGGAACTTACATCAGATGGATGTAAAGACAACTTTCCTCAATGGAGATATTGAAGAAGAAGTATCTATTGAACAACCTCAAGGGTTTGAGGTACATTACAACGACACTCATGTTTGTAGATTGAAGAAATCTCTATATGGAATCAAGCAAGCTCCAAGGGCTTGGTATGCCAGAATGGGCAACTATCTAACGAGACTTGGTTTCTCTAAGATTCATGCAAATCCAAACCTTTATTACAAAGTCATGGACAATACACCTATGATTATACTATTATGTGTTAACAATCTATTCATAACAGGTGAAGAGTCTCTCATTATCCAGTTCAAGAAGGAATTAGCTTCTGAATTTGATATGAAATATCTAGGTCTCATGCATTATTTCTTGGGACTAGAAGTATGGTAGAAGCGTGGTGAAGTATTCCTTGGACAAGGAAAGTATGCAAAAAAGATCCCTCAGAAATTTTGAATGATGGATTTTAAGTCCATGGACACTCCTATGAATGAGGATATAAGAAAAGTGAAAGTTCCAGATTCTGATCTAGTAGATCCATCTCTATATCGACAACTGATTACGTCATTGATGTATTTGGTAAATACTCGACCAAACATTTTCTTTGTCGTGAATACACTAAGCCAGTTCTAGGTGGAACCAAGACATGAGCATTGGATAGTTGCAAAGCATGTATTAAGATATATTTGTGGGACAATAAACTATGGTTTGAGATATACCACATCCAGCGATATACAACTTCATGGATTCACAGACTCTGATTGGGCAGGAAGTGCAAAAGACATAAAGAGCACTTCAGGTATGTGTTTCAGCTTGGGCTCCACTATGATATCTTGGGGCAGCCGGAAACAAAAGTCTGTTGCACTCAGCACAACATAAGCAGAGTATATGGCAGCATGTGAAGCATGCACAAAAGAAATATGGTTAAGGAAGTTAATCTCCGATTTATTTGATCAGATTCCATAATCGACCATAATGTATTGTGATAATCAAAGTTGTATAAGATTATCAGAACATCACGTGTTTCATGAAAGGTCAAAACACATTGAGATCAAATACTACTTTATTTGAGATAAAGTCCAGGAAGGAGAGGTAAAGATGAAGTATATCCTCACTGGCAAGCAAACAACAAACATTCTGACAAAACCTCTATCCAAAATAAAGTTTGTATATTTTCGAGAAAAGATGGGGATTGTGGAAATAACTCCCTTAGCTGAAAGGGAAGACTCTCCAAGTTAGGAGGGAGCACTTAAAAATATTATTGAAACATTTATCTTTGTGATTGAAAATTAGTCCAGATTGGACAGATTCTTTCCTGTTCGGAAATTGGATTGAGATTTCTAACTGACAGCAATTTCCCATTGTGGTTAACATGGGAAATGGTCCAGATTGTTGATGTATCATAGAAAATGACTTCCCATTGTGGTTAACATGGTGAGTGGTCTAGGGAAGTCTCTCTTCTTGAGGGTTACTCAAGAAGACTATCCCACCTCGCCGGAAAATGATTTCTCATTGTGGTTAACATGAGGAATGGTCTATTTTAGAGGTTGATACAGGACAATATTTTCCTCTTGTGGTTAACAGAGGAACTAGTTCGGACAGTCATTCCTTAGGGTTTATACATTCTCTCCAGGGTGCACTTTGATTAGTGTAGGAGGAATGGCCCAGGGCGGGGAATGGTCCAGGCTCAACAATCAGGGACAAACATTCCTTAGGGTTTATACATTCTCTCCATGGTGCACTTTGATTAGTGTAGGAAGAATGGCCCAGGGTGGGGAATGGTCCAGGTTCAGAAGACAAGAAAATTATTCTTCCTTGCTTGAGAAGAATAGTCCAAATATNCTATTTTAACAATATTTTTCTGTGCAAGTTGGCATCAGATGATTGTTATGGAGACTACTTGTCTCCAGACAATAAAGATATACTACTATGGTGGATTTGTTTCACTGTTTGTGACTATGTGTCACAGTTTGAGTAGTTTCATACTACCATGGATAAACACAGGTGTGTTCTATCAATTGATATTGTACCAGTTGTCATAGGAGATTATCCAGTTGGATAACAATGATGGTGCTCGTGATACTACCAGTTGAATGGTTTGTTTCTGCTCAAGACCATACCTCCCTAGCTAGGAGGGAGTGTTTATATTATGGTAGCTTTGGGAGGTATGAACCTCTATTGTGACCTATGATGAGATTAGAATATTCATGGAGGAAGCAAAGAAGTAAAGGAAACCCTAGACGGGATGTCGGTTGCAGAAATATAATTAATATGAATTAATTAGTACATAGAAGGAGAAGTCTTCCCAGGCAATTCTTCCAGATTACTATAAATATAGGGCGCCAGTTCTCATTATTCACATTCTCAGAATTGCAAAGAGCCAGTTGTGCGCACTGCAGTTGGCATTTTTGTGCACAAGTTTCTGGGGAAGGTGTTACACCAGTTTCTGGGTGGGACTATTTGATCAGCTTTGGTTTCTATTCTTTCTTGGTGCATTAGCCTTACTTGGCTATTGATTGCTACCAATTTTCTTCTCTGTCAAGGTCAAGGTGCTTGGAGGGTGTCTTCAGCCTATGGTTGGGTGACAAGGGTATTTTCAATGGTAAAACGAGCACAATCCTTCATATTCTAACAATCTATCTATTAGGGAATCCATGAATCTACAATTGGAACAAGAATTCTCATGACAACAATTTACTCTCTCCCTTAACATTTTCTTCAACATAATGTTACTCACAAGCCTACAACCTATCTCTCCATGAAATTATATCTCCAACAAGATTTTATACATGCCCACTATGGATACTTTCAAGCTTCAACACTCATAACTCTCTCGGTGTCCAAAACTTTGCATGCAAAAACTCTTTTACTTTCTCATACAAATTTTATTTTCTCCCATGCATGTTGACTTTCATGATTCCCAAAGTTTATTGTACTCAGGCCCATTCTTTCAATAACTCAGTGAGGTGACTTCAAACACCAACCCTCTTACATTTATTCAATGATTGGGGCTTTGAAACACTCAAAACGAAAAGGAAGGTTCATAGAAAAGATAATTTAGAAAGATGGTTTAGGGTTTTTTAACCCCTCCCCTCTCACCTAGGGGTAACTAGAGTAGATCATGTCTCATGCTCCGCAATGAAGATAGTGATCGTGGTGATGATGATGATAAATATTCTCCATATACAACAACCCCTTAGATGCCTCCTCCCTCATCCAACTCAGATCATTTCACTTGATCAACATGGTTCATATGATTATGGTGGTCCAACACACATGAGGTACACTAGTCATTGTTTCATATAAAGTGTCACATTTAATGCATTAGGAATTTAGGTGAGGATCATGAGTTGAATTCAAATAATGGGTCATGATTTCTTGGAAGTTATTATTTTTTCCTTGTTTCAACTTGGTGGCCATCATTTGTGTCCTAGTCCAGTGTTGTCACTCTTGGGAAACATGGGAACTACTAGGAGGCCTTGATAGGGGTAGCGTATTGCACCCTTTCATACTAAACACTTTTCCTCTTGGGGCCTTCTGCATTTTCCTATATTTTGATAATCAATATAACATGTAGAACAAGAAAGCATGTGCTTCATTCTCTTATGAGAATAAATGCTAGAGTGTCAAGGTTGATAAAGATAGTAAAAAAATTAATAAAAAGAAAACATTTTATTAATGAAAGAAGAAATATGGGATAATAAATGACCTAATTCAAAATCCAAAGGTCATCTTGATCTCTTCCCCCTCACTATGAGGTGATATCCCTTACTGCTAATGCAATGAATGCATATTAAGTAAAAGGACTCAATCCCAATAAGAAAAATAATGAATGCTTGAAACCTAAAAAGGAAACCTGCAAAAGAAATAAAATACAAGCAATGCCATGATCAAGACATGGTACCACACAAGTTTCAGGTTGGCGACAAAGTCTAGTTACATTTGCAGAAGGAGCGTCTCATCGGGCCCCATCAGAAGCTTCACCCACTTCGTTATGGGCCTTAACCTATCACCAAGGCTATGGGTAGCAATTCTTTTGAGCTCAACACTCCACCCTTCCTTGGTTTGCATACATTATTCAATGTGGACTTCCTTCAGCCATATTTTGCACCATTATTGGACACCTCTAAGATTGTTGAACAACTGACACCAACAAATCTCAACCCTAACTGCATGGAACAAGCATCCACTAACTAGATAGTGGACACACAGGTCAAGAGAACTCGCCAGCAACAGATCCATCTTTATCGGGTTGTCAAGGCAGGGAAACACCTACACCAAGGCAAGTGGCTCACCTGGGGCCAAATCCAGCAGAATTTTCCTCGCCTGATGGGGGAACTCAACGCAATTGATAGCATTGCTTCCTAAGGGGGGATGATTCAACCAGGTTGATACTGGTGGTAGGGATGATTTTAAGGATGGAAATTTATTTTAAAATGTAGAAACCTTGGCGAATCTTAGTAATCCTTCATATGCCAACTATAAAGATTTGGCGATATTTTTGTAAAAATATTCAAATTTCTAAGGATTCTATATAGTTTGTATAAAATTTTGGCGATTTTAAAGGTAAAATAATTTTATCCTATAGAATATGGGTAAATCATTTTTAGAATAACGAATCATTTTTTGGGGAAAAACCATGGAAAATTAGCCCATGAGCGAAATTTAACCCCTAAAATCATCCCTGATTGGTGGCCACTCACCTATTCCAACTGGCTCCTCATGTTCATTTTTTTTTCCACACGTTCTTTTGTATTGCATTTTAATTGTGGTTTCTACACTTATGGGGTTGTTTGAAGCCCCACACATCCTCCAGGTGGATACGGGTGGCCTCTCACCTAATCCAACTGGATTATTTTGTATGTTTTCATGTCATCACATCTTGTTGTACTTCCAGGGACGTTTTGGGGCCCTAAACATTGTTTTTTCATCTCGCCATAGTCAAACTATAGAAAGAGTTAGATTTTGACAGTGAAAGGTGTAGTTCTATGAAAGAACTTTCCAACGGGATATCACGTGCCTAAAACGAAGGTCGTATGCAAAAGTTATGAGCCTGGGAAGTTGAGGTACCAAATTACACCAACTTGCCCATAGGGCCCACATGAAATTTGGCGTTTCACCTTCTAGGGTTAGGTTTTTAGATGTCTATGGTTTTGGAATTCATGAGTAATATAAAAAAGGCCTCTCGAGCCTCATTGTAATCCATTCTGCTCATACAGATGCGTGTATCAACCACATCTCTTCTCAGAGATAACTACCACCATTTCGAGCAAGTGTTTCAGTTCTGCAATTTTACAGTTTCAACCTATTTCATTATTTAATAGAAGTTAGTGTTCACTAGATATTTGTGTTATTCTTCATATCTATGTGTTTATTGTATTGAGTTTGTTAATCAGTTCATTCAGCTCCTAAATCTGGATCAGGGGTATGAAAGTGGTCTTCTCTTCATTATTTTTCTTCATGCATGTCCCTGACAAGATCTGGATACAAGAATTTGGGAATCGAACCAATCAATCCATTACAAGATCGGTCACCTCGATCCCGACAAAAACCCATGGGGGATGAAAATAAAGATGATGGAGTAGGAGATCCTATTAAAATGTTTCTCAAGGAAGCCTTCACGCAACAAAGGAATGAAATGATGGACAACTTTGTGAAGATCCTTTGGCGACTGCCCATAGGAGAAGCATCATCATCAAGCGGTCATGCAACCCCCTTCAAGGTACAGGTAAAATTTATATTCCATTATTTGAAGGACTGATAGGTGTAGATGCTATAGATAAATGGTTGAATCTGCTCGGAAGATATTTTTCAGTCCACAATTTTTTCGATAGGGAAAAGATCAATTTTTCACTCCTCAAGGTCGTTCCCCATGTTAAATATTGGTAGGATACTTACTCTGAGCAAAGGATCATGTAGGAATATACAATGTTTATGGTGGCTCCTACATGGGATTCCTTCCAGGATTCCATTAAAGAAAAGTAATACCTTGTTGGAAGTTACGATGACCAGTACATGAGATGGACCATTGTACGTCAAGAAATGGACCAGACAGTACAAGATTTCACCAATATTTTTCATACCCTACGCACCAAATTGGGTATCAAAGACTCTGAGCATCACCTGGTGCTCAAATACCATGGTTGTTTGCATAGATAAATTCAAACATAAATGAATTTCCTAGACATCGCCTCATTGGGTACGGCTTATAGATACACTGTCAAGATCAAGTAGAAATTTAAACAGAAACGAGGATATTTTGGATCTGCAAAACCCTCATAGCCAAAGTAGGGAAAAGGTAGCCCCAACCCACAGAGAAAGGGACCAAGTCGATATGGTCTCCCTCAGGACAACCAGTCCAAGCTGCAACACAAGAAGGGCAATGAGAAGATGCAGAAGGACACAAAAAAATGGTGTGAGTACCATAAAATTCCTTGGCACAACACTGAAGAATGTCGCTCCAAGTAGTCCCTCATGGCTGAGTTGAAGGCTTCTAAGCCAGAGGTCGATTTTGATTCTAAGTCAAATCTTGAAGGAGGGAAGCATATTATCGATGATGAACCTAGTGCCACTATCACTACCACCAAAGTCCGTCAGAGAGAACCAAAAAAACCAGAGGAAGGGGAACACCTCTTTCACTAACAGATGTGGGTCAAGGGGGATCCATTCATTTCATTGTCGATAGTGATAGTTAGAAGAACCTGATTTCAGCAGAGGTACTCAAGAGGCTGGAATTTCCAACGACAGCACACCCACAACCCTACACCATCAATTGGCTTCACCAAGGAAGAGATCTATGTGTCATCCAACAATGTTGTCTGCCTTATGGCATCAAGCCTTTCAAAGATGAGGTACTTTGTGATATTTATCCCCTTGAAGTTTGTGATTTTCTTTTAGGAAAACCATATTTGTGGAAGTGGCATGTTGTGTATGATTCTAGACCTCGCAGTGTTATTATTACTTTGGGTAGACAATTGTACAGGATCCCAAAGGTAGCGTCGCCTACTGTTATTTCTTTAATCTCTGCTAAGCAATGCATTAAGGTCATTTCATAGACTGGGAAATTTGTCTTCTTTGTGATCCATTCTCACAATAAGTAGATGGTCGTCGCCACATCCATGGCCTCTACACAATGCCTCTCTTTGCAGCAGAAGAAAGTGGACGAGATCGTGGAAGAATATGGAGACATCTTCTCCTCACCTACAGGGGTATCGACACAATGCCAATTCAAGCATCCAATTGATCTGGACCCTGACGCACCTCTACCTAATGGACCAATCTATCAGTGCTCGCTGATGGAGAATGAAGAAATCAAGCGTCAAATCCAAGATATTCTTCAAAAGGGGCACATCATACCCATATCCTACCCTTGTGGAATCTCAATTGTACCGGTGCAAAAGAATGATGAGACTTTGCGACTCTGCATTGACTACAGAGCCTTAAAAAAAATCATAGTCAGGAACCGCTACCCCATTCCCAGGATTGATGACCTTCTTGACCAACTCAAGGGGGAATATTTCTTCAGCAATATTGACCTAAACTCTGGATACCACTAGGTTCCCATTGAACCAACTGATATATGGAAGACAACCTTCAAGTCTAAAGAAGGTCTCTACGAATGGCTAGTGATGCCCTTTGGCTTAACAAATGCACCAACCACTTTCATGAGGTTGATGGATGATGTATTGAAACCCTTCACCAACTCCTTTGTGGTAGTATATTTGGATGGCATCTTCATATTCAACAAAACATGGGAGGAGCACATGTGGCATATTCAACAGGTTTTGAGCACTCTGTAGCAACACAAGCTTTATGCCAACTTGGAAAAATTATCTTTTGGCATAAAAAAGGTCCAATACCTGGGCTACATTGTTGATGAATATGGGGTACATGTTGATCCAACTAAGATCCAAGCCATCTATGACTAGCCAGCCCCGACCACACTGACCAAGCTTCCGATCTTTTTGAGAATAGCCAACTTCTATCGATGGTTCATGTTGGGATTCTCCCATATTGCATGGGCCCTCAGTCAGGTGACCAAGGGAAGCGATAGGGCCAAGTTCGTGTGGGGGATGGAGAAGCAATGAGAATTTGATGATCTGAAGAATCACTTGTGCTCATCTCTAGTACTCTCGTTGCCTGATCTGCAACAACCATTTGAGATTGAGACTAATGCATCTAACTATGATGTGCACGCAGTTCTCACTCAGCACGAGCATCTGGTGGCATACAATAGTAAAACACTCTCTGATATTGTCCGTAAATACCCCACATATGACAAGGAAATGTATTCCATTGTACAGGCCTGTCGTCAATGGAAACATTACATTTTGGGGAAAGAGACAATCATACACACTAATCACAAGCCTCTGCAATTCATACAAACATAGGGGAAATTGCAGAATGACCGCCATCAGAAGTGGTCCACCTACCTGCAGCAGTTCCATCTCAACATCAAGTATAAGACATGTATCTCCAATCATGTCAATAACTTCCTCAGTCAGCCTCTTGTGGTTTCACTCATCATTATGATCCATTCATATGGATATGAAGCATCTGAGTGGCTCCAACTTTATCAGCAAGATCTGAACTTCTCCACCACATATCAACTCTTGGGTACAGGAGCAACTGTCACTGACTTTCACATTCAGGACTGACTCTTATGCCACCTAGGCCATCTCTTTTTTCCTACAAGAGAGCATGCAAAGCTAATTTGGGAAGCCCACTACAGTCGGGTGGCATGAAATTTTGGCATAGAGAAAATTTTGGTCGTTCTTCGGAAACATTTTTATTGGTCAAAACTTCAACAGGACGTCAGCAAGTATATCAGATCTTGCACTACCTGTGCCATTGCCAATCCAGCCATCAAGAAGCAAGTCTTATACACCCCTCTTCCTATTCCCGATAAGCCTTAGGAATCCATCTCAATGGATTACATGTTTGGCATGTCGTCCACCAAATAAAGAAATGATTGCGTGTTTATGGTCATTGATCAGTTTTCGAAGATGGCCATCCTCGTAGCCTGTAAGAAGAATGTCACAGTGGCAGATATTGCCAAGCTCTTCTTCGAACGAGTGTGGTTCCAATTTGGGATACCACAGACCATTATCTTCGACTGAGACAGTAGGTTCCTCAACACCTTTTAGTCGAGTCTCCAGTCTCTATTGGACACCAAGCTCACAAAATCCATTGCTTTCCACCCCCAAACCGATGGCCAAACAGAGGTCGTTAATCAGATGATTATGCACATCCTGAGCATGTACAATTCTAAGCATCCATGTACATGGGACAAGAGTCTCCTATATGTCCAACAGAGTTACAACAGGGCTCTCCATAGTTCCACTGGCCATAGCCCATTTCTGGTGGGTCTGGGATTCCAACCCTTAGGACCCATTGATGTTGCACTTCCTCTTTCCACCGCAAAGACAAACTCTTCCCCTGATTAGTCCGCGATCAACAAAGCCACCATATTCATTGAGCAGATTCAACAAATCTTCCAACATGTCCAAGAAATTTTGCATAAATCCAATGCTAAGTACAAACAACACCATGATCAACACAGGGTACCACACGAGTTTCAGGTTGGTGACAAAGTCTTGTTACATTTGCAAAAGGAGTATCTCATCGGGTCCCATCGAAAGATTTGCCCACTTCATTATCGACCTTACACTATCACCAAGGTTGTGGGTAGCAATGTTTTTGAGCTCAACACTCCACCCTTCCTTGGTCTACATCCAATATTCAATGTGGACCTCCTCCGACCATATTTTCCACCATCATTGGACACCTTAGAGATCGTCGAACAACTAACACCAATAGACCTCAACCATGACTACATGGAACAAGCATCCACTGACCAGATATTCGACACATAGGTCAGGGGAACTCGCCAGCAGTGGATCTAGCTTTATCGGGTTGTCAAGGTAGAGAAACTCCTACACCAAGGTAAGTGGCTCACTCGGGGCCAAATCTTGCAAAAGTTTCCCCACCTGATGGGGGAACTCAATGCAATGGATACCATTGCTTCCTAATGGGAGAGGATTCATCCAGGTGGATATTGGTGGCCACCCAACTATTCCAACTCGCTCCTCGTGTTGAGTTTTTGTTCAACACGTTCTTTTGTACTGCTTTGTAATTGTGGGTTCTACACTTTTGGGGTTGTTTGAATCCCCACACATCCTCCAGATGGATACGGGTGGCCTCTTGCCTAATCCAACTAGATTATTTTGTATGTTTTCATGTCATCACATCTTGTTGTACTTCCGGGTCCGTTTTGGGGCCCTAAACGTTGTTTTTTGGGCTCGCCACAATCAAACTATAGATAGAGTTAGAGTTTGACGACAGAATGTGTAGTTCTCTAAAAGACATTTCCAATGGGCTATCACGCGCCTAAAAGAGAGATTGTATCCAAAAGTTATGACCCTGGTAAGTTGAGGTACCAAATTACACCAACTTGCCCATACGACCCACATGACTTTTGGTGTTTCACCTTCTAAGGTTAGGTTTTTGGATATCTACAGTTTTGGCATTCATGAGTAATATCAAAAACGCCTCTGGAGCCTCATTGTAATCCATTATGCTCATACGGATGCACGTAGTAGCCACATCTCTTCTCAGAGATAGCTACCACCATTTAAAGCAAGTGTTTCAGTTCTGCAGTTTTTCAGTTTTAACCTAGTTCATTATTTAATAAAAGATATTGTTTAGTGGATGTTTATGTTATTCTTCATATCTCTATGTTTATTGTATTCAGTTTCTTGCGCTCCTAAATCCGGATCAATTATTGTTTAAGCATTGAGGTTTGAAGGGAAGATGGTAAGACTTCATTCATTCAAACTATATAAACTAGCTCACTCACTTAACTTGTCGCTGATAAAGGTGGATAGGAGAAAATCACAACAAAGTTAAAATGGTTTTTTTTAATTCTTGTGAAGCAAGCTAATAATAATTATAAATTTATTTAAAAAAATAGGTTTATAATTATAAATTTATTTTATTTAAAAAAAATAGGTTTATAAAACACTAACCAAAAAACTGAAAAAGACTTACCCATTTTTAATGCCATAATTACAGCTAAAACCATTGAAAATCCAAGGGAAGACCACCTTCCAGCCACTATTGGATTTTACTGATAGAAATGGTAGAAATAAAATGAAGGTAGAAGGCTCGGATGAAATTAC
>SNQJ01S0249436.1:0-11643 GCA_010110895.2 Picea sitchensis | reverse complement strand
TAATCAATAAATCATGCCTTTAACATTTAACTTGATGCAATACATTTAACCAATAAATAAACAATCACATAAATGAAACAATGACACAGTGATTTTTCATGAGGAAACCCAAAAGGGAAAAACCTCTTCTTCTTATGAATGAAAGGAAAGCTCCAACTCCTCTTTACATTCTTATTTTATCTGAGCTACAACCCATATGAGGCTACTACCTCTGTTTCTTCAACACCTACTGAATGGAAGCTACAACTCCCAGATGTACAAGCACCAACTTGTACAAGAGACTTTTATAGTCTCCCCTTGCTCCTCCCTACCACCCTGAAATCATTCTCTGTCGCTAAGAACCTGCAAACCAACTCTTTATCTTCTATGTCAAAGATTAAGCATTCAAATCCTCTCTATTTTTATATTCATATCACAATTCATTCTTGACCGGACCACTTAGATTTATCAATCTGTGTATGTGTCTTCCCTCCTCTGTCTTTTCTTTTCCTCAAATTTTATAGAGCCATATATCTCCCATAATCCTCTTTGTTCTTTTCTTGCAACATTCACTTTATATATCTTCCTATATCATCAGTGTGCACAATCGAATCCTCAGGCTTCAAAGATTTAGTTACAATAATTGAATAACTACCTTACAATGATCCTTATTGGTCAAGGCCTCAAGAAGAATACTAGCCACATGATCAATTTAAATATTTAACTAGCACCGTTCGATGATCATACATTTGTTTTGTCTCAGCATAGAATAAACCTCGAGTGCTTCGGCAAGACACTTGTGCTTAAACCATATTCCCATTGGCTATGACCACAAGATTAAATAAAATGCGTTTTTCATTTCAGCATTTCGGCATTTTTTTTCTTTTTGGGTTTTCGAGACTCACAATAGTCCCATTCGGCATTTCAGCTTTTAGCGTTTCAGCATTTCGAGGTTCGCTAATTCAAAGGTTAAAGTTCCTTTGATCTTTGATTTCCCGGTCTACAAAACTCCGAAATGGAGTATTTGTTGATGTACCTATTTCGATATTTTGGCATTTCTCATTTCCCAACTTCAGAACTCCTGTGATGAAGAGTCTCGACTCTTGACTCCT
Organism: Picea sitchensis; assembly: GCA_010110895.2. Taxonomy (NCBI): domain Eukaryota; kingdom Viridiplantae; phylum Streptophyta; class Pinopsida; order Pinales; family Pinaceae; genus Picea; species Picea sitchensis. The sequence goes on along the minus strand of SNQJ01S0249436.1, from coordinate 10,552 downwards.
CCAACTCCCGGTATCTGAAACTCCAAAACGTCATGATTTCTCATTTCATGATTTCATCATTCTTGTCATGAGTTTCCTTGACACCTCCAACTCCCGGTATCCTGTGACTTGTGTCCCTTTCAGTATTTCGACATTTAGCATTTCAACACTTCGACGTTCCATGTTTCGGCGACATTTCAAATTTTCACATTTTGGCATTTCGTGAGTTGGAATTCTATCACATTTCCTTCCTTCGACTTCTGATTTCCCAATATCCACTTTTCTCCGATCGACGATCGACCTTTCGTGATCAGAGGGTCCTTATCTCATCGGGACTTTGTGCTCCAATCAATGACCCATAGCCTTTCATGATTGGACGGTCCTGACCCCATCAGGACTTTGCATTTCACGATTTCTCGTATCACAATGTCAAAGGTTGGAGCTCCTCCTTTCTTTGATTCCTGGATTCGAAAGGAACTCTCAACGAACCACCATGCAGCTTCAATTTTGACATTAATGACAAAACCTGTGCAACAACCTGTGCAAACTGACCAACAATAAGACCAAAGTATCATGTGATTCTGAGACAAACTAAGGGTATGGCCGACATGAAAAGTTAATATTTTTGAGGAGTGGCCAACACAGGTTGATAGAATTCCTTTGAACAAGATCATGAGACATACAGAGGACTCGAGCAACATAAACTTAATGATGTGACAACTAGATGCAGGATGCATCCATAATGTTCTCTATAGTGACTGGAAGATTAACCAGTCGGTAGAGAAAATTCTGTAACAAGATCAGCTTCCTAAGGCCATGCTAAAACAAAAATTATGATGATGCAAGGACTCAATAACTTTATGCTCTATTCAAAGGCAACACGACTGCTGCCAATTACAATATAGTACTCCCTTCCCGCCCGTCTTTTTTTTGTTTTTTCATAACAAGTGAATGCTATGATACAGAGGAGGGAACGAGTGTCGCAAGTAAGCAAAACTAGTTCCAGTAGTGGAACGTACCTATGCTCAATGCAAGGAAATGCATGCAGGAGATGGACACTCAGGGTGATGTTCCCTACAGGGTATAGGGTGTCAAATTGCGAAGGATATAAACAAGGCTCTGCTTGGTTGAGGATGCAAACTACTTGGGCCATGGTTTATAATGCAAAGCGAGAAATGGCTAAAGGCTCAATACTGCAAGAAAGGGCATGAGATGCAATCACAATTTAATGCCAAAGAATGTCCTTTTTTATATCTTTTAGTCTACTTGGTGTGAAAAAGGGGTAAACTTGTGCCAAATAGACATCTTTTCAAATCCAATTTACGAGTGTGAAAAAGACAAGTTCACTCGGCGATCTTTTCCATTTTTTATAACAAGTCGAAAAATAGATTAACTAAGACTCATGATCTTTCAAATACAATTTTAACGAGTGTGAAAGGGAAAAATCACTCGACGATCTTTTCAATTTTTAATAACGAGTCGGAAAAGAGCTTAAGTAAGACTCATTTTTTTGGGAGTCCACGGGTAATAAGGTCGCGTGTGCATGAATGAGAAATGAGGCTCATTGTAAGGTCATGTATCAACTTCTAATGGACTCCCGGTCCTAAGGAAAAATCTCAGCATGGGAACCAAATGACAAAGAGGTTCTAACTAGGGTACCCATGTTTGGTAAGTCTCTACCATTTATTAATGATGCTATGATAACAGATGGAGGTTAATGCGTCGCAATAAATGGGTCCATACCTAAGGCATAAAAAGTGGTAATTGAAGGATAATGAAAAACTACACGATGTAGTGAATACCTATCCTATATGCTAGGTTATGAATATACCTTCCTGAGGAGACAAACGACCAACCATGACGTTGAAATATGTAAGAAAATTGAATCGAAACTACAAAAACCAGCTTAAAACCATTTTTGAATTAGTCCATTAGACAAAATAATAGCATAAAACTATATCAAATGGGTAAAAATGTTTTATAAATAGTAATAAAATCAAATTTTACTATGTCATTTTCATTTTACCCAAAATAGTGCAATTTGGACTAACATACCTCTAGAATTCAAATGGCGATCACGGGAGCAATAGGCAATGAAATTGCAAACCGTCTGGACCATGTAACTCTCCATCCCATCCTCTTCAAATTCAATTGTTTACAATTTTGAATTAGGCTCCATTTTTTTAGTTTTTAAGGGCGCAAATTGAGTTTTTTGGTATACGTGGGTTTCTACTAATATGTCATGTATACGACCAGATATACACCCCTGTGTGAACTACAGGGAGCATATATCAGGCCCTACCCGGGACTATTCTTGGAAAACCTGCGTATACTTGCGTAAAATGGAAAAAAATAATCTTCTAACTCAAAAATTGATTTGGTTTTTGCAGGATGATGTTGGAGTGGAGGGAGAGAGAGCATGCGGAGGTAGATGCAACAGTGGATCAGGATCTAGTGGCTCAAGCGACATTAAAAATATGTGGTCTATACAAGTTTTGGGCTCTTAAAGGAATGAGGGCCCAAGTGAGGTTATTGGAAATGTTGGTGGGCTATTGGGATCCAGATAACGAGAGCTTTATCCTTGATGAAAAACCATTAAGGATCGAAGTAGAGGACATCTACTTCTTGACAGGACTTTCACGTCGAGGAGAGGTCATGGAACTCAAGTCACGCAGGGTCGGGAGTGGGATGAAGGTCGAAGAATAAATCGAGGCCCACTGTGTTGCAGGAACTCCCATGGTGGGAAGTCAAATCCCTATCCGGGCTATAGGTAACCTCAGCCTCAATATTATTGTGCTCATGCTTACCAGGATCATAGGGTTGGCCTCACTGCATCAAGCATCAAGACCGCTTATGTTTTACGCACTAGAGTGTGAGAGACCTACTGTGTACGATTGGTGTACCTCACTGCTTACCAATATGAAAGGTCAGCTGATAGAGTGCAAGCAGGGGGCAAAGCGAAACTTTGGGTTTGCCTCTATCCTTTGTAGCTTCTTTTTCGAGTGGATCCCAATCCTAGGACCTAGAGTGGAGATCATTCCTAGAGAGCCACATGATCCAGCTATGGCGCGATCGATCGAGGTCATGAGACGGCAGGGGGGAGGTAGGGTGGCGATACCCTACAACAATGATTTTTTCTTCTGGTGGAGGAGACAAATCATAGCTCTGGACGACTATCCCTATGTGGGAATTGATTTTAGAGGTGATCCTGATATGTCACTTCCACCAGGAGCCGCCTACGGCGCCATAGGTAAACAATTTTTTTATATATTTCATTTTTTATATTTTTGTATTTAAAAGAACAAAATATTTTTTGGATGGTGTTTTTAAATATTAACTCGATACTTGTGTGGTTGAAGATGTGGGTCCGCAACGGCCATAGGGATTCCTATGACAGAGGAACCAGGGAGATGAGGCAGTGGGAGGAGAGGCAAAGAGAGTCCTTCAGAACGTGCAAGGCAACCTGTTGCATTTGACACAGAGGATTCCTATGGTTCAGGTGTAGGATCTACTTAAAGACATGCAGAGGCAGGTTGTCGATGTACCTAGAGCATGGGTACGACTCTTCCAACGTCTCGCCAATGTCGTGGTTTTCTATCACGAGACTCATCCGGTGCCACAGGCATAGATGTCATGGGACATGTATATCGGTTGTATATGTATTTTTGAGGGTTTTAGCGCCAATTTTGTAATATAAAACACCATATTTTTTGGAAATATATAAAGAGGGATCTTCAATTGTACTTATATGTTACAATGTGTACATTGATTTAATGGTTTTCTTTGCTTTATTAATGTGACAAATGCCAATTCAAAACATAATTAGCATAGGCATCAGATACATGATTAGAACTTCTAGGAATGTGAAAGTATGTAATGAAATTAAATTGGCATTCTACAAGACGTCCCCGTAGGAATCGACGGAATAACGTCAGATCATGCACACGGTAACGACCGTTCAACTGACATATGACTAACTGAGAATCCAGGCGCACCTATATAGAGTGAATACCATGTGAGGTAGCATCGAAAAATAATTCTATGATGATGATGTATTCAGACACATTATTCATGGATGGTCCTAGGCATACGCCACCTGAAGACACCAGTAGAGCCTTGGGCGATTAAATCACCCAAGCGGCAGAAGCTAAGTTCCATGTATGATGACTGGCTCTGTCTACGAATCCTACGTAGACCAAAGACTCTGTTGACATCTGCCAACAAAAGGGAAAACTCGATAAGCAAGCCAAAGACAAAAACAAAGGGGGGTGGAAAGGTGTATATGCACTAAATTTACATTAGTATACAAAGGGTTTCGCCCAAGCCCAGGGCTCAAGCATAATACCTTTTTAAGTAGAGCCCATTTCTGGGCTCAGTCAATTTATTCCCTTCATAATCTTCCAACTAAGAGGCTCCTTTTTTTATAACACGTCACACAATATAAGGACCGTGCCACATGGGTTTAAACTTTCCTTCCCCTAGAGGTTATTTGTCTTGGTCATACAAGAGGACCAAGTCACCCTCAGCATACAACTAGGGACAGACAGACTTATCATACTGAACCTTGACACGTTTCTTGTTTTCCTTGATAGCCGTAAAGGCGTCCTGACGCTGCTCATTAAGTCTCTCTAGGTGTACAAGGCGTCGCTCTAAATCCAAAGTGTCAGGTAGGAGTTCAACTGCCAATTTGAGAGAAGGGATTTCGCATTCAACGGGAAGTATCAACTCCCCACTGTGTACTAACTGAAAAGGAGAAAAACCAGTGGCAGTCTTAACCGAAGTTCGGTATGCCCAAAGTGTGGGATATAACATGATGTGCCAGTTGGAATTTCTCTTACTGACAGTTTTTTGCAAGATGATCTTGAGAGACTTATTGATAGCCTCTACTTGCCCATTTTCCTGGGGGTAATAAGTAGACGAGTGATCATGTTTAAACCCCAGCTTAGATGCTAGTTCTATCATCATTTAATTTTGAAAATGATTGCCAAGATCAGTGACAATCTCACTCAGGATACCAAACCGGGTGATAATTTGGTTGAATACGAAAAAAGTTGTAGTCTTCCCATTGGATTTCATGGTAGGCATGGCTTCGGACCACTTGGTGAAGTAGTCGACAACCATGATAATGTGTTGATGCCCCCCAGCCGAAGTTGGGTTGCAATCAACAAAATATACTCTCCACTTGGTGAAGGGATCGACGGTAATGACTGGGTGAAGAGGGGCTAGGTGTGAGCACATTTTTCAAGTGAACACCTGGTAGGGGTGACACTTCTTAACCACTTCAAGACAATCTTTAAAGATGGTGGGCCAGAAGTAACCAGCTCGCAAGCCTGGATAAATGACCACCACAAGCCCCTTTGTGGCAATCATTAAGGACTAACTCGGCTTCCTCGTGAGTTAAGAAACGATGTAAGATACTATCTATTCCTCGACGATACAAAGTGTCACCGATGATTGTATAATTTTTGGCTTGGTATCTAACACATCGTTGATCATCTCGTGAGAGATGCTGAGTCAACTTTAAGGTTTGGAAGTATAAAACAATATCTACATACCAGGGGTCGAGCGATGAGACGAGGAAAATGTGTTCATCTGCGAACGAATTGACATGAATAACATCTTCGTCTAATCGTGGGAAATCAAATATTAACTCTGCAAAAACTAGTGATTTCTTAGACTTGGTTGAAGCAAAGTCGAGATCAAATTCTTTTAAGATGACAATCCATTTATTATATTTTTCACCTATGATACATCTAGTGAGGACATATTGAAATGGATTAACATCGGCAACCACAATAGTTTTTCAAAGAAATATATAGTGTCGTAAACGTTGGATTGTGTGGACGATAGCCAAAGCTAGCTTTTCAATGTGCGAGTAATTACGTTCAGGACCGATTAAATTTTGACTGAGATAGTAGATGATGTGATTGTAGATCTCATCATCCTCCTGAACTAGAACCATACCAATGGTCTCTTCAAACGCGGCGATATACAATAAGTAATCTCTACTATAATTAGGATATTTCAGCAGAGGGGATGATACCAAGGATTTCTTTAAAGTGTCAAAATACTGTTGGGATTGCTCATCCTAGATAAACATGGTATCTTTCTTCAATAGGTGTATGAAACCCTTAGTGATATTGGCATAATTCACAATAAACCGACGCAAAAAGTTAGCTTTCCCCTGTAAACCTTGAATCTGTCTAATTGTGTGCGGGGGAGGCAACTCAAGAATTGCCTCAACCTTAAGTGGATCTACCATGATCCCTGTCTCGGAGACTAAGAATCCTAAGAGATGGCCAGATCTAATGCCAAAGATTCATTTATGAGGATTGAGTTGGATTCTATAGTAGCGAAATCTTTCAAAAACCAGTTGAAGGTGCGTAGTGTGATCCACTCTCTTGCAAGAGTGAGCAACAATATCATCAAGGTAGGCTTCAACTATGTGTTTGAGATCATGAAAAGCGAAATTCATGGCTTGTTGGAAGGTTGCTCCAGCGTTTTTCAGGCCGAAAGGCATTTTTCGGTATGCAAACATGCCCCAAGGACATATGAATGTCGTCTTATGTTGGTCTTTGGGTTTGATCTGGATTTGGTTATAGCCTGAAAATCCATCCATAAAAGAAAATATTTCTCTTCCCACACACTCATCGAGAATCTGATCAATGAAAGGCATGGGGAATTTATCTTTAGGACAAGCCTTGTTCAGGTCACGAAAGTCCATACACACGTGGATGGTTCCTTTATTTTTATTCACGGGAATGGGGTTGGATACCCATTCGGTCAAGGGAACTAGGTAGATAAAGCCAGCATTAAGTAGCTTCTCTATCTTTTCCTTAATAGCAGGGGCCTTCCTAGGATTAACAGCTCTAAGATGTTGTCGAATGGTTTTAGCATCCAGGTAAGTCCTAATCTCATGTTCGACAATACAGGGGTCAATCCCTGGAATCTTTTCATATGACCAAGTGAATATATATCGAAATTCTTTGAAGAGGTTGGTGTAGATCATAATCTCTTCTAGCGAACAAACTGCACCTATATTTACATTTTCGATCTTGCCAGGGATACGAGAGATATCGATCTGGATGGTAGGAGAAATACTCGACATATTCCCTTCGACGTAAATGCCATGTGTATCAAGTGGAACTATGGTGTGATCGACTATCTCACTCAGGGTAGATCTAAAATCATCTTACTCAATTCTTTCAAGACTTGGGAGAAAATAAGATCAATGATGCATATAATCCCAAGGTCTCTCGAAAACATTCATGGCTTCAAGGATGGCTTCATCTGAAGGCAAAGTATCATCCAAGAAATAATTTGAAAAAGATAACGAAGTGGTCCACACGGGCCTAAGAACTAGATCCTCCTCGACCGTCTGCGAGGGAACATGATCGGGATCAGCAGAAGAGTCAAGGATAGCTTGATATACAATCTCAGCTGCCAATAGTGGCATAGCCATTCCAACATGTGACTGACCTTCAATCGACGAAGTTGGAGAAGGTAGGGTCCAAGGGTCACTAGAATAAGAAGTGCGGAAAGGGATGGACCTCTCTACTGAAGCGGGCATACTGGATATGGTGTAAACGTGGTGAGTCAGTTCCGAGAAGTCGAAAGTACCCATGAGGGAAGAATACATTCCGACACTGATATTCTTAGTTTCCAGCTGAGAATTGTCGACCACAGGGATCGAGGGTCCAACAAATGCATTCAGGCTAGAGTACACAAAGGATAACTGGTCGATCGTCACAATCTCTCCCTGATGAGGAAAACAAAGCGTGCAGAAAATGGACGATACAATGGTGACCATAGCATAAGTCCAATTGCAACCTAGTAATAGGTTATAATCGAGAGGTGCATCAACTACCTCTACTTCCACCTCTACCGTCTTCCCACCTAATTGGACCGGAAAGGCGAGGAGAATACCATGAGGGAAGAAGGAATGACCGTCGAATGCGGTCAACATGGTCAACGACTTTGAAAGGGTTGGAGAACCGATAGCTTTCCAGCAGAATAAGGACATCACGCAAGTGGCAACACCTTCATCAATGATCGCTCATTTGATGGTATATTTAGAATAATCCACGTGGATTTGGAAAGCCACATGGTAGGGTAAGAAAGGCTTCACATCTGTGACATCAAACTTGAGGATCTTTGAGCCACTAGGTTCTAGAGCTCCTAAGGCAAAGAGTAAGGAATTCCTCTGTGATGGACACATCTGGAGTACCTCCAAATTAGACATCGTGCAAGGTGTTTAGCCCAGATCCTCAACAATAGAGTAGTTATGGGAAGCTCTAGCATTAGGGTTATGGGTAGAGTGCTTGAATACTCCTTTCGAAATACGAGGCAGTGGCTTTGGTTTCTCGATCAGTAAATTCATCTCCGTGGGTGGAGGAGGAGATTCTAGGCTGGTACTATATTTTGAAGAGTCGTAATCTCGAGAGCGAGTGGCTATATCAATTTTTGCGTCAACCATATTGATACAAACATGGTTTCCATCTTGCGGTGGTGGTTTTTGAGTCCCACCAGGTGGATTTCCGATGTTCGAAGAACTCAAGGATAAGTGTTGGTTTTGAGGAAAAGGATTCGTTAGCACAATGGATGGAAGATTTAAAAGCCTCACAGCCTTTGTAAGTTTGGGGCAGAAGTGTGTAAGGTGGTCATCAGTACAAAGTTTACAAGGAAACTTAACCTTACACTTTTTTTTCTTGCCCTCTCCATCATTATCGTTTTGTTTTCCATTATTATTCATGTCCTTGGGTTTATTCTTCCCACATCTACGATTATTTTGATCTTTCCATTTATTCCCATCTGGTTGTTGGTCACCATTTGGGTTTTTCGATGATTTCACAGAATGTACATCTGTCGATTGGGTGGGTTTGGAGGATCCATATGAAGTTGGTCCTCCAGCAGACTTCGTTTCCAATTATGTGGACTTTACATTGGTGAAACCCACAATGCCATCAGCATGGGGCCTAGGAATCTCTCTAGGATCATGAGTCGACCACGGTGTGTCGGGAAGAAGGTGGTATAACATCCCAGACTGAGCATAGGTCAAATCGAATTGCTGGGCTCTAAAAATGGCCTCTTCCTTGCTGAAGACCCTAGAAGTAGCAACGTCCTTTGAAATAGGAGTGTGCAAAGAATTTAAAAACCATTCTAAAAGAATGGTTGGGGTATGGGATTCTTAACTAACCATCTTCACCAACGTCATTCCTGGATATGGTCTGAAATATGAGTGTCAGTACCCTGGCGTAAAGTTGACAAAAGTTCAAGGCTAGCATCGTAACGAACGTGTAGTTGAAAATGGTTAAGAAAGGCTATCACTAATTGTTGAAAAGACCCATATGTCCCCCTAGGTAGCTCAATATACCATTGTGACACAATCTCGATAAGAGTGCATTGAAACAATCATAATCTAATAGAAGCACGATTCAAAGAATTCGATGAGCACCAGAGGTGAAAAGTAGTGACGTGATCACCAAGGTCCTCACCATTATTACCCTCAAACTTTGGAATGTCTGACGGAAGCTTGGTGGGGATAGGGGGCCATGTGGGATCATGACTCACCGAGTCATTCATTACTTTAGACAAATCTAGCAAATTAAGCGTGGCCAGAAAGGGAATACGAGGTTGTGACACCTGACCCCATCCTCCCGCAAAAAGACTGAGTATTAGGAGTTGCCTTCCATCCAGGATTATAGTAAGGTCCAGAACCTTGTCTGGAATTAAAATATCCTCCTCTGGGCGGATTCATGAAAGATGGATTGGGCATCATTCCAGCAAGAATGTTCTGATAAGGGTTATGAAAATTTCCCCCATTTGGATTAGCTCCAAACTGAGGGTTGTTAAAACTTCCCCCAATTGGATTAGATCCAGGTTGGGGGGTGCCCAAAACATAATACTGACTTCCTCTGGATGGGAATATGGAGGATTGAAGTGGATTTTTTATGCCAAAAGTAATGGTCAAATTCGACACCGAGGGGATAGGGATATAGGGCGGAACTTGTCTGCAATCTTGGTTGTTCCATCATGCCATAGAAGGATTAGACCTGGGGTTAGGGAAGAGAACACTTCCTACATTATGATTCGCTTGGGGAACATGAGAGATACCAAATGGAAAATGAGTGTAAGGAGGTGTAGTGCCCCCAGGTCCAAGGCTAGCGTTATGGCCAGCAGCTGGGATGGCACTCGAAAATTGCAAACTAAAACTTGGCATACCATAATAAAATGGACTAGTAGCCATGGGGATGGTCTAAACATTGTAACTCAGTGAGTGGCCAAAACCCCCAAAAGGGTTAGAGGCAAGAGACAAAGCATTGACTATGGGCCAAGCCATAGTACCGGTGTAGGCCTCTGGCACTGCAACTATAGCGGCTGCAGGTGTCGAAGGAGTGTAATTAACTATAGTGGGATTGGGAGTTGATGAACTCCCAGTGTTCTGAAGACTAGACTAAGTACTCATATGTTAAGCCCTAATATTGGCTCATTAACCCTTAATTGGGGCATATTATATTAGTAATTTTATTTTATTTATGTTGGCTTTAGGCCATTAGTTGTAATTATACCTCCT
>SNQJ01S0249435.1:1810-12933 GCA_010110895.2 Picea sitchensis | reverse complement strand
CCATGTAAAGATAATTAATATTGTAATTATTAATTATATTTATTATATTATTAAGTTGTACAGGTCGACCCTATTGTGCCAATAGACACATCATCTGATGTGATAAGTTTTGTATAAATAAAGGTGAATCCCCATTGAGGAAACACACTTATCATTGTGTCATCTCATGATTTTATAAGTTGAGGTATGAAATTATGAGAATTGCAGCACCCTTTTGTGTGTTAGGTTTGGTGGTGGATGGGGGATCTTCTCTTGAGAATATAACAAAGGATTGTTGGGTTTTCTTCCCTTGTGTAGAAGGGCTTCCTAGGATATTTCTTGTGTTCTTGTGCATGGCTATTCTTCTTGTGATCTTGGTTTATTGTAGCTAGTTATTGTTACTACATTCATTGTGTATGGTTCAAGTAATGCTAAACAGAAAAAGAAATAAACCTCATGCTTGAGCCAAACCTTTAACATTCTTGAGCCAAACCTTTAACATTGGATCAGAGTGGTACTTGAAGAAGAATTTTTCACATCAGAAAAAGACAGTCGTGGGAGATGAAGGGTTGTTAAACCCTTACCATTGATATGAGGAAAAGAAGGTCGAACCTCCCCTTAATTTTTTGTGGTAAAAGTGAGGTCGGACCTCTCCTTTCTGTGGTAAAATCTAGGGCCTCCTCTACCTAAATTATGTTGGTTGGCCAAGCATTGTTTGAGGGACAAATCTCCAAGGATTCCATAGTCAGTTCAATCCTACAAAGGGTTGCCTCAACATATTTTGTAGGATCGAAGGCTTAAAGAAGAAAGACAACATTATTAAAGGATCCAATTCAAATGAAGACTGTCCACACTAAATCTGTCCGCCTACAATAAAAGAGACATGGAGATTTACCCAATCGTTGAGCAGTAATGTGTGAACCATACAGTGGTATATTGGATGCTAACATTGCAATTGAAATAAAATGGTCTGCCATATTTTATCATAATTGTGGGGAAGTCAAAGAAAGTTAAGTCAAAGGAGCCCTAACCGCATATTTAAAATCAAATTACAGACCTGTAGCAGCCTCCGTTGTGTCCCTTTTTGAGGAAGGGAAAAATTGCAGACCTCTGTAGTTGTTGTTCTATTCTTGTTATTAGACAAGTCTCTTTAAATGGGAAGGCCGAGTAATCATGTGGTTGGAATTTTCTGTTGTAGACATCTTAAAGAAGGAGAGGATGGGGTTGCAACCCTTGTAGTGACTGCTTGGAGAGGCCACATGCCTAGAGATTTAGCCCACATCCATAAAGTCTCAGACAAAAGATTAAAGGGGCATGACAAGATCAAGACAACAGACTGTAGGTGGAACAAGGGTTGGTTAAGTCCTCACTCAGCCATAGATTTCAGACTTGCAGATGTCGAGAATGAGCCATAGTCCTAGTTACTTGATAGCAGGTGTAAGGGAGTTGTGAACCCTTGTTGCAAACCACGAGAAGGGGGGTCAAGGCCCTAGTTGATGCAAATAAAGGGCTAGAAGGACTCAACCACAATCAAGGGTATATGTACAGAAACCTAAGAGGGTTTCAGTAGGATCTTTGCATCTAAAGCAACAATGAAGATTTAGCGACAAAATTTGATGAAGATTAAGAATGGATGTGCCATCCATTTGTCAAATCATCAAACATGAAGTATTGTCCAAATAAATAAAGATTGAAGACAGTTGATGTGAGAGGTGCGTTGCAGACTTCAAGAATGATCATTCATGTGACTTTTGAAATGTGTGCTATAAGTGCACATTATTCAAGGAGACTAGACTTGCAGCTAGTAATGTGCAAAGAAAGCAACATTAGCTACCCCAAGATAAGTCAAGGAATGCAAGCAAGAACGATGAGAAGTTCTTCTCTATCTTAACTTTCTCAGGAAGACCGAAAGCAATAATGAGCATGATTCCAGACTAAGGTAAGTCTTTTACTACATTACTTATTTGATTTCATTAACCTGTAGTTGCTTGCATTATGATAATAAAGGGTATTATCCCTGGTGTGGGAGATCTCTTGGGTTGGACCATTATTCCTGGTACAGGAGTCCAAATTTTCTTGATTGATTATTATCCTAGTACGAGAGGCCAGCAAGCACTGTAGAGTCAGTAGAGGACTTGAGAAGACATGGGATGTCTCTGGGTTAGCTACACAGAAAAAGGAAGATTTCTATCCTTCATACTTCAAGAGGGAGTCACTTGACTCAGATGGAGTCAAAATATTTGAGAAGAAGGAAGAGACAGTACCTTCTCCCCCTTTATCAATTCAGAGGGAGACAATCGTTGCTCTAGTTGATATCCTAGAGACATTGCAGTAGGCCATAAAAGGTATGTTTGGGATAGAAAAAATCTGTAGGAGGTAGAGGGACATGCAACTCCTTGAGGCACATTCTGAAAGAGCAAGAGACCATAGAGATTTTCGAGCTATTTTTCAGCCATGAGCCACATCATTGATATCGAGTCTTCTTGTCATGGGGAAGCAGCAAGTCAGCAAGTATGGAAAGATGCCATGATAGAAGAGTATCAAACCATCATGAAGAATGATGTGTGGGATATTGTTCTGAGACCAGAAGGGAAGTCTGTAGTGACTTCCAAGTGGATCTATAAGATGAAGTATGCAGGCGATGGAAGTGTCGAGAAGTACAAAGAGAGATTTGTAGCTAAAGGATTTTCATAGGTAAAGGAAATTGATTATGAGGAGACATTTGCAACTGTAGCCCGATACACTTCCATCCGTACTATCATTACACTAGCTACATCTATGGGTTGGAAACTACATCAGATAGATTTAAAGACAACATTTCTCAATGGTGATTTTGAGGAAAGAGTTTACATCGAGCATCCAGAAGGATTCGTGATTCATAAGTTAGTCGAGACAGACTCACTGGATAGCAGTGAAACATGTATTGAGATATCTACGAGGCACAGTTGGATATGGCGTAAGATATGCCTCCAGTGTAGACATGAGATTGCAGGGATATGTCGATGCAGATTGGGCAGGGAGCACAGTGGACCAGAAGAGCACATTTGATTGTTGTTTTACATTGGGGTCTGCCATGGTTTCTTGGTGCAATAGGAAACAAATCTCTGTGGCCTTGAGTATCGCAGAAGCATAGTATATAGCATTGAATGCAGAAATCCGCGAAGCAATGTGGCTTCACAAGCTCCTGACATATTTATTTGATCATGAGATGGATCCTACCATTATTCATTGTGATAACCAGAGATGTGTGAAGCTCTTTGAGAATCACGTGTTTCACAATAAATCAAAACACATTGAGATAAAATATCAATATATCAGAGATATGGTGCAGATGAAAGAAGTACACGTACAATACCTTCCTACACATGAGCAGATTGTAGATATCTTCACCAAACCTCTTACCAAGACGAAGTTTGAGTACTTTCGTGAGAGACTTGGCATGGTGGAGAATGTCTCCCTAGCTGAGAGGGAGTGTTGATGATTGCAACTTCGTGAGACATCCTCCATGACACATTCTCCTCTGAGACTGAGTTGAGTTGACTTGTGAGGGAGCCCATGTGTTGGGTGTGCCCATGTGATGGGTGTATCGTTCCTCTTTGGATTGAGATGAGACGATGTGTGCCCCTGTGTGGGGTGAGGATGCCCATGAGATGGGTGTGTTGTTCCTCTAGATTGAGATGAGACGATGTGTACCCCTGTGCGGGGTGAAGGTGCCCATGTGATGGGTGTGCATCAGACTATGGACTGAGTTGTTATGACGTGTGGTCCCCTGCCTTGTGGACTCAGTTGAGTCAGGTTGGAGATGGTACTCTATATGATTCTCCTATGGACTCAGTTGAGATAGAGATCTGTTGAGTTGGACATCCATGTGGTTGAGCATAGGTGGACGTGCCCCTAGTGGATGTGTGAGATCCTTGCTATATTGTCTAAGAGTAAGATTTACCTATAATCCTAATTATGTTGTAAAGGGTACAAGTCATCCCCACCATGTAAATATAATTAATATTGTAATTATTAATTATATTTATTATATTATTAAGTTGTACAGGTCAGCCTTATTGTGCTAATAGACACATCATTTGATGTGATAAGTTTTGTATAAATAAAGGTGAATCCACATTGAGGAAACACACTTATCATTGTGTCATCTCATGATTTCAGAAGTTGAGGTATGAAATTATGAGAACTACAACACCCTTTTGTGTGTTAGGTTTGGTGGTGGATGGGGGATCTTCTCTTGAGAATATAAGGATTGATGGGTTTTTTTCCCTTGTGTAGAAGGGTTTCCCAGGATATTTCTTGTGTTCTTGTGTATGGTTATTCTTCTTGTGATCTTGGTTTACTGCAACTAGTTATTATTACTGCAGTCATTGTGTATGGTTCAAGTAATGCTAAACAGAAAAATAAATAAATCGCATGCTTGAGACAATAGTTTAACAACGAGCACCTATATCTAGTGCCATGAAACCCCCCAGCCCCCACATATATATAATAGTTAAGGAATTATAAAATAAATTAGATTAAATTTTCACTGAGACCAAATTGGTGTATGAGACCCCTTGTTTGTGGGACAAGGGACCCCTTCCACCCAAGGATTTGATTGGTAAATTCTATGCCCTCTGGATTTGAACTTGTGATCTCTTAGGAGGAAACACATGTTCTTAACCATTAGGTACACATAAAGTGAGTGTTGTATTCACATAAGTGCATTTTATAACAAGTCAGTAATGTTTATGTATAAAGTCTTTAAAATATTTATCCCTCCTCATACCCATGGTAGAATTCAGATTAATATCCACCATGTTTTTAAGTTTTTCATCCAAGTGTGGTTACTTAACTGTTTGATAGAGATGAGGTGACAATGGACTCCATTGAGCCATTTTTAATTGGTTAAGGGCATTAGGTTATCAAACTTAGCAAAGTGTTTAATTCTAGGAAACCCTTTAGTTGATGATTGTCTATATTAACAATTCAATGTATATTTTATGTGATTTGTATTTATTATAATTTGATGTAGATATAATATAGCAAGTTATCATGAAAGTGGTGTAAATTAATAATGTTGAAATAATCCTAAAAGTGATGGAGTGTTTGATGAAACACAAATTTAAAAGTTAATTTATCTTTAGTTTTGTGTAATAAGTATTGTATTTAAGGATATGTTTACTTTTAAATATTATTTTTTTCATTAAAATCTAATAACATAGATTAAAAAATAATAATAATAAATGCAAAGGAGGATAAGGAATGAAGAGAAAAACCCATGAATCATTGTGTTAGATAGATGAAGATTTAATTAAAGATATATTACAAACTGAATTTGAATATATACTTTTAGATTCTATAAGAATGATTATTATGATTCAAAATTCATTTAAAGTCTTACATAAAAAAATTTAATTAGTTTGTCTATTTTAAAGCTTTCACATAACATTGGTTATGAGTGCATATTGTTGTTATTACCTAAATTTAAACTTTATTGTGGATAGTTTGGTTTCATTTATTGCACTTTCTAAAAAATTATATAAAAGTATATCTAACTTTGATTCTAAGTAAGTTTTATTTATAAATTCCATTGATTGTACTCTCTAAAAATTATATAAAAGTATATCTAACTTTGGTTCTAAGTAAGTTTTATTTATAAATTTCATTTATTGTACTTTCATTACTTGCATTCTCATTTACTAGTTTAATGGGTATGCTAGGTTAGCCACCTTTAAATATTCTTATAAAGAAAAGGAACATTACTTTTGTGGCTTTAATAAAAAAAATTAAGATCATTATTCAAATATTTTTATAACTTTTCCCAAATGAAATACACCACACCATTATTCCATGGCACTCATACAACCAATAATTATAGCCCAAATAACCTTAAAACAAAAGTGTTAGTGATAACTAGCTTGCATATCACTCCATGTTGGCTTACAACAAGACAAATACAAAAGTCTCAATGGTAACTAGGTTGGATAATCGGGGGTGTTGCTGAAAAGAAAATTAGATACACTCATGTGGACAAGCGGGGACACTATAGGAAGGATCTCGGTAAAAAGCATATATGAGGCAATTGATACTAAAAAGAGTTATATGGCGATCGATAGATGGAGAAAAGCTTTATGGACATGGACAACTCCTATGAAACTAAAACTTTTTACCTGGTTGATGAATGAAAACAAGTTATTAACCTGGGAGATTTTATAGCGAAGAGGCTTCGCTGGTCCAGGCCGGTGTATGCTCTGTAAGAAGAACTTGGAAACAGGTTTCCATTTGTTTGTTGACTACCCTTTCACTTGAGGAGTGTGGCAAAGCATTTTGATAAAACTAAATTTAACGGGCACATGGTCGGGGATCTCCTTAAATTATTGTTTTAACAACTGGAGATTAAGGTGCTCAGATTACCTCACTCTCTCGTTATATATCTGCTGGAATATATGGACATAGAGGAATCTAGCAATTTTTGAAAATGGGGATCCGTCGATACAGAAAATGGCCTTCTTGTTGAATTTACATGCGGTTGAGCATAGGAAACCAATCAAACAAAAGAAATTTAGGATAAAGGCGGAGAGATGGGTGTGGGATGGGTCGGTAGGTTGGTTCGATGGAACAACGGAAGCAACAGGGAACAACAATGGAGCAGGTGGAATTCTCAATATCAATGAGTACAGGACCATCCATTGGTTAATCAACTGTGGTCCTAGGACAAATAAACAGTCAGAGTTGATGGGAGCCTGGTCTCTACTAACCCTATCATCTCGCTTTGATATCTCAAACCTCTCGGTCATGGGGGATTCTAAGATAGTAATAGACCGGTTATGTGGAAAGGGTTGCTTACAGGTGATAGCATTGGAATGCTAGAAGGAAAGACTCACAGAATTGATAAAAAAAATTCAAAGAATTTCATTCAAGCACATATATCGGGAAGATAATACAGAGGCGGATAGATTATCTAAACTTGCTATGTTAAAAAATCCAGGATCGATCGAATATTTTCAGGTTGAAGCTGGCCATGAAGGGCCACACTAGTTTTTAAATTTATATTAGTCTTCTTTGTGTATTAGTGAACAACAAGTGTTGTTATTGTTGTATCTTTGCTAAGGGATAGAATGCTAGGGGTTCCTTGAATGGAAGTCTTTTACTGTTGTGTTGAGGAGATCCTATGGGATGGGGATCTTTTGGTTTATGTAACAGGGATGGACATCGTCCAATCCTTTTCTTCCTGGGTGTGGCTTCGGAAATTTTAGGGGCCTTTGGGCATATTGATATCATTTTGTATTTGCACGGTTTATATTTCCTATAATATAAAGTGACCTTTTCGATGAAAAAAAAAAACTAGTTTGGATAATCACCACCCCTATGCACATAGTCCATGGTCCAAATCGTAGTTAGCTTATATGTTGGCTACCACAAGGATAACAAGAGTGTTATTGTCATTACCAAGGATGGAGCTTGAGATTTGCCTTCAACAATTTATGTAGTTTATGAAAGATGTGCCACTGTGAGGAGATGGAGCATGCACACGAGGGAGAGAAGGGTTTGCCCGGAGGGGACAACATATGGCGTGAAGGGGATCGAGGATGCAAGGAAGAGAAAGGCCATAAGCTCAATCCAGACAACCTTAGTGAATCTGTAAAGGAAGCGGATGGAGGTCATATGACTAATGTTGAAGACAGGTTTGATGCAGGGTGTAGAGAGATGAACTCTATCTGACTAAGAGATCCCTCTCCTCGATCATCACGGTATCAATTTTGAAAGAGGTGGATCCTTGGTTAGCCCTCTCTATAAGAGGTAGGTATACCCTAATCATAGTAAATCCAAAGATCGTAGTCCCATTCATGATTTCATCTTGTATGATGACTCAGGAAAAAAATCAATAATGTGCTCACTCAATGGGAACCCAATGCTCCAAGCGAAGCCCTTCTCGATGAACATGGATGTGCATTAGGTGAGTATTATGGACGACTTCTCTCTTCATCAAAGGGTCCCCCAATTTGTCTCTATGGTGTTTGAGGAGGAGGCCATGCCACTGTCTATGGAGAGCCCATTGAAACCCCGAGAGGGTTTGGATTACTACATAGATTGTGGCCCTTCAACAACAACAGAGAAAGTACCCCGCACTAATCTTGGGTCCAGTGCCCTCATTTTTCCACCTCCCAGCTTTCGATAAGGAAATCAGGGTGCCAATTAGTGTGCAGCAGCCCTCACCCTCAGTTGAGATAGTGGATGTGCATGCAAGTCCTATCCCGACTAATAGTCCTTATGTTGGGGTTGCAAATATGCAGTCCTAGTACCACTTCGATGAACTAGCCAAATACAGAGGAGAATTTTAATTTTTTCATGAATTGCAAGAAGTAATATGAGCAGGGTCATCAAAATCTGGAGGATAGGGGGGTCATTTTTTTTTTTCTGTGTTGGATGCCTAATGAAGATGATTTCAACAAATGGGTGATATTGAACTAGAAGATTAAGGGGATATCTTTCAAGATGCTTTCAACAAATGGGTGATATTGAACTAGAAGATTAAGGGGATCTCTTTCAACTTGGCATGAGGTCTAGAATACCTTTTCTTACTCTTCAACTATGATGTTTCTTTACGAAATTGTTGAGATTTGGGTACCTTGGGAAGTGGTCCCCTTGTGGTTTTGAGTCTCTAACCACAAGTGGGAAATTCATTGGGACTATGTACCTTGTACTTTATGTCTATTTCAACTTTGACTTCACTTAAGTCAAAAAGTTGAATTTTTATCATTTAAAACAAAAGTGACTAATTATTCACTAAGTGGGCGAATGAGGGGACATAAAGTGAACTTAAGGAACTTGACCCAAAGTGGGTTTGTGAGTGAGATTATTATGGGATGATCTCAACCGAATGGAGAGATCTTATCCATCCATCTTTAAGGTTTCCTTATGGAGGTTCAAGAGGGGTGCATAGGGCCTAAGGAGGCTCATTCACTCTTTTGTTGTCTTGGAGAGCTTGAGGAGAGCAATGGAGATGGGAATGGAAGCAAAGGATGAAAGCAGCAAGGATGCCTCCTTCCATGGAGGGCTCTAGGAGGCTTTGGCTCCCATTTATTTGTGGTGTTCATGCTTGCTTGGAGGAGGGCACACTATAGGAGAAGGGTGCACACCTAGTGGGCAAGTCTTATACTTGGCAGATTGTTGTTTACTGTGTTTTGTTGGAGCGGTAGCACACAAGGGAATATTTGTGTGCAAGGGTTTCTTCTACAAAGCATTAAGCAGCAAGGGCAGGGCTAGAGTGGGATTGAGCAACAAGTGAGGAGGGCACACCATGCTTGGGCGCATTCACCTTCTTGGACCTGTATAGCAGCTTGAGAGGGGTTGCCTTTGTATTAGGTTCATTTTTTTTATGTACTTGTCGTATCTCACATTTCTTACATCACTTATATAGAGTTACATTACAAACTGGTTTTCCCTAGGGGGTTTTATCCAGGGTCGTGTTGACCAAAAACTCTTGTGTCCTAATTTCATGCATGCTAGAGTTTAGAACATCATTATAATAGTTGTAAAGATATAGAGGTGTGTTATATATTTGATCTATGCATGTGCTAACCTATGGGCGACTAAAACTACATGCAAGGGCACCTTAAAAGCATATGTAACCATAACAAAACAACAGAAAATTTCTTGAACTATTTGTCGTTATAAAACAACACCAAAGAACAGTTAAGAAGCTGAAACAAAGAGCTCGTCTCAGGTCAAAGATAGACCTAGTTGGCAGCCTGTTAGGACCTCATATTTTCTTCATGGTATCAGAGCCTCGGTGGCTAAGTCTTGCGGATTTTGGACAACATCTTGTGGACAGTTCTTGACAACTAGTGGGCAGATTTATTGACAGCTTGTTGACAGTGATTTGTAGCAGCTTGTTGGCAGTGATTTGTAGGACAGTTGTAGGACTGTTTTTAGACCTAGTTTCATCCTCTTTTCACGCCTATTTGGATAGGAGTGAGGTTGAGTTGGACAACCTCTTTTCACACCTATCTTGCTAGGAGTGAGGTTGATTTTGTACAACCTCTTTTCACAATTGTTTTGTCAGGAGTGAGGTTGTAATTTGAATGCCTCTTTTCACACCTGTGTTGACAGGAGTGAGTTCAATGGGAAGATATGTCAGTATCCCAAATGCGGGCAGAAGATAGGCTAGTCGGAGCTAGCAACTAGTCCCCTTGGAAGACTAGGATCATTTTCTTCTTGGAGGATCTTGAACTATGGGATATATTTCAAGATCTCGTGGTGATTCCTCCTGCACCTGCTCCATCACCATTGTTGGATGCATATTTCAGGAAGAAAAACACCAAGGCAAAACACAATATTTGTGATACAGTGAGGGATCACATTATACGCCACTTGACTAGTAAAGACTATGCATTTTAGATATGGGCATCCTTGTGCAAGATTTACTAAAGTCCCAACCATAACCAGAAGATGGTTTTGCAGGACAAACTCAAAAGCATTCATATGCTCAAGACTGAGTCGATCACTTTATACCTTCGTAGATTCACTCAGATCAGAGATGAGTTAGCAGCGGTCGGAGAGATTGTGGACCCGAACTTTATGGCGAGGAAAAATTTAAACAACTTTTCCAAACCTTGGGGTTCATTTGTACGAGGCATTGTTGCTCGGAAAGTCATGCCTGTTATCGCTCAGTTTGTAGTTTAGGTCAAGTAGCTGAAAGGTAAGGGTCAAACTGGCGTAACAGGAGCTTCCCCACCCACTATCACCTCGATGGGGGGCTCTTTCTATTTAGGGTGGCTAAGCCCAAGGGAGACATCCCTGGAAATCTGGGGTTTTGAAAGGAAAAGGCTCAAGGGATTAAGGCCAGTTTCCCCTTCACAGATTACCGCCAAGAAGATAGTCAAAGGAAGAAACAACCATAGGAAAGGAAACTGCTTGCAAGACAAGGCAACAATAACACTAGTATATGCAGTAGTGGTTAATACTTCATTAATCAAGGAGTATCAACATTCAATGTATATGAGCATAAACGGTAGTAAATATTGACGAAGTCAATGTTTGCAATAATGACAATGGCTTATAATATTACTTGTCAATAAATACCAGAATGATATAGCATCCAATGAAAATGATTAATCCTTGAATTAACTCAATGCATTAAATATCATTAAATGCTC
>SNQJ01S0249433.1:993-12933 GCA_010110895.2 Picea sitchensis | reverse complement strand
AGGCATTACCAACACCACACAGTGAGCATGTTTGCTTCCATCGATCGACTACTTCATAGAGTAGCACAGGTAGTCACATGTTCTATCGAGCAACATCTTTGATGCTCTATTGTATATGAATCCATGTGCTTCACATTTTGATATTTGGCCTTCGGATAAAAACACTTTTGTAAACTTTTATTGTTATTAATATATGAGGCTCCTACCGACTTGCTTGTTTTATGTACAAAAATGTGATTGTATTTTATAAATGTCTCAAATGTATTTCTAATACATAATTATCCAATGCATCCATTAATGTATTTAGACATCTAGGAATGTGTTGATATTCAATGTAATCAAAATGACGTTCCATGAGGCGAATTCGTAAATATACCCTTAACAAAGTAGGACTCCGGATAGAATAAACATTACTCAACTATAGTACCACTAACTATGAATCCAATCATACAATAAGATGGTGGATTCCAAGTGAAACAACATTGGTCAATAATTCTATGACTACACTATATTCTGCAATATTGTTGGTTTCACGACCAAGGCATACACCATGTAGACTGATCAATTCATCTATAGGTGCATAGATTTCCCAAGCAAAAGATGCTAGGTTTTGAGTACTGTGACTAGCGCCATCAGTGAATCTAGTGTAGGGTAGTGAAGACACTGACATATGGAAACCAAGCACAATGAAAGGTAAGCAATCGAATGGTGGAACCAAACAACAAAAAAGCACGCAAGACTATTATACACTAAAAATACACAACACTCATGAAAAAATGATTTAAGCATAGTACTTCTTCAAGTAAAGCCCATTTCTGGGTTCACTCAAAGGAACTCCATCATAATCCACTAGCTCATAAGATCCCTTCTCCAGCACTCGTTTGACAATATAAGGACCCTGCCACATGGGCTTGAATTTACCAGCCCCTAGAAAATCACGATCTTGCTTGTAAAGAAGAACCATATCACCTTAAGAAAAAACACATGGCTTGACATGCTTGTCATATTGGGATTTAACATGTTTCTTCTGAGTTTCCATCTAAGGTGACATCACGACGGGTTTCATCTAATTGCATCAAATACAACAGACGTTCCTCTTCAGTAGAGGTGTTAGGGAGAAGTTCAACGACTAGTTTCAAAGATGATATCTCACATTCAATCGCCAAAATTTCTTCGATACGATAGACTAACTAGAAAGGTGTGAATCTCGTGGAAGACTTAACAGATGTCTGATAGGCCCATAATGCTGAGAAAAACATCGTGTGCCAATTTGACTTGTGAATTCCTACCATCCGTCGAAGCATAGTAGTGATAAATTTGTTAATTGCTTCAACCTGGCCATTGGCCTATGGATAATAGGGGGTTGAGTTTTGATGACGAAGACCCAACTTTTCAGTAAGTTCAGACATCATAAAATTTCAAAAATGACTACCGTGGTCAATAACGATGGCTTGAGGAACACCAAACCGAGTAATGATATGATTGAATATGAACAATGCTACAGTTTTCCCGGTGTTATCGAATGTAGGCATCGCCTCGACCCATTTAGTGAAATAATCCACAGCTACAATAATGTATCCATGCCCCCTGGTCGAGTGAGGGTTACATGTCATGAAGTCAATGCCCAATTTAGTGAACAGAACAACAAAAAATACAGGGTGAAGAGGAGCAGGGTGAGATCGGATCTTATTGTTATATGTTTGGAAAGCGTGGCATTTTTGGACGAAAGTAATGCAATCCTTAAATAATGAAGGGAAAAAATAACTAGCTTGTAAGATCTTTTGGGCAGTGGCATACCCAGACATATGAACACCACATGCTCCAGAGTGAAATTCATTCAAATATTTCTCAGGTTCATCATAGGTGAGACATCGTTGAAATATAGAATCAATACCATAATGGTAAAGGGTATCATCGAGTATTATGTATTGACGATCTTGATACCATATACGAGGATAATTTGTACTAGATGTATCAGGCCAGAAAGTTTGAGTCTAGAGATAGATGATAATATCTTTGTACCATACATCATCAGAACTGATCAGAAAAAGGGATTTGTCGGGCAAGGAATCCTCTGCCACATTTTTTGTCTCAATAGAGGGAAGGTCACATATCAATTCGGAAAAAACCAAAGATTTCTTTGACTTGGCACGTTCAAATTACAAGTCAAACTCCTGGAGAATAACTATCCATTTGGAGTACTTGCCCCCCAACAATTGTCGAGTAATGATATGTTGCATGGGGTTTCAATCGAAAATTACTATGGTTCTGCGTAATAAGATGTAGTGACAAAAACGTTGAACAACTTGAACAGCTGCCAAGGCCAGTTTCTCCACATGTAGGTATTTGGTCTCAGTAGTCGTAAGACTCTGACTCAAATAGTATATCACATGTTTGTCATGTGAATGATCCTCTTGGACTAAAACCATAGCAATGGTGGAGTCTGAAGCAGCTAAGTACAAGAAATAATCTCAGCAATAGTCAGGGGGAAACAATAATGGTGTACGGGTTAAGGCAAGTTTCAAAGCCTCAAAAGATTTGTTTGCAATATCGTCCCATACAAACTCATAACCTTTCTTAAGGATCCAAGCAAATCCTTTCGTTAATTCAACATAATTGGGAATGAATCGACGTAAAAAAAATTCTTTCCATTGGAAACTTTGGATTTGGTGTAGCATGGAAGGAGGAGGTAGATAAAGAATAGCCTCAACCTTCAAGGGGTATACCCGAATCCCATGTATAGACACAATGAAACCAAGAATTCGGTCGGATTCCACACAAAAAACACATTTGTGTGGATTCAAATGTATGAGATAATAACGAAAACGTACGAAATGGCCCTTAAATGTGTTGGGTGATCTTGATGATGCATGGAATGCACCAGTAGATCGTCAAGATAGGGTTGCAGAATGTGCTTAATATCATTAAAATCATAAGACATAGCGCTCTGAAAGGTCACACGAGCATTTTTGAGACCAAAGGGTAATTTTTGGTAGGCGAAGATTCCCCAAGAAAAAATGAAAGCAGTCTTGTGTTGATCTGCTGGTAAAATATTAATTTGATTATAGCCAGAGAAACCATCCATCAAGGAGAAGATTTCACTCTTGGCACAGTCTTCAATGATCTGGTCAACGAAAGGGGTTGGGTAATTTTCCTTAGGACAAGCTCTATTTATATCCCTATAATCTACACAAACATGGATCATAAGATAGACAAAACCAACTTTAAGAAGTTTTTTAACTTCAAGCTTGATAGCAGTGACTTTACATGGATGGACTGGGCAAAGTCTTTTCCAAATGGGTTTAACATATGGATATGTCTTAATCTCATGAACAACGATATCAAGATCAATACCTGGCATTTCTTCATAACTCCATGAAAAAACGTCACAAAATTCTTGAAAAGGGGCTTTATAAGTGTGAACCTCATCAACATGAGGCACCGATATGGACATTTTCCATGACTCCAGGTTTAATCGATATGTCAAGAGGAACGGTAGGTGAAATATTACTCAAGTTCCCTTCGTACAAAATATCGTGCGTTGACTCAGGAACTGGAGAAATAATGACAACGGTCGACGGAATCGAAATCCGTTGGTAACACTCTATGGTGTCACGTTCTAGGAATAGGATAGAATGATGATGTCCATCATTCTATGGAGTATCTTCCATAGACATGACTAACATGATCATCTCATCGGTAAGAAATATCACGCAAAACGGATCAGGAGATTTATCATAGAGAGAGGGAGGAGAGGGAGTTTTCGATTGAATAGCTTGATAAGAAGATTCGACCGGACTTAAAGGGATTTTGTCACTGTAGAGAATATGATCACTAGGGCTAGGTACTATCCATGGGACATATGACTCATCGGTTTCATGAAGAGTGGTGGAGATCATATTAATCAAAGCGACAAAAGGAGGAGATATATCAGGTGGCGGGATTGGAAATGTACCTGTCAAGGTTGAATCTTTTAAAAGACCCATGCCGACATTCTCGTAATTGGGAGGTTTCTTAGAGATAAAAGGGACATTGCTAGTACAAGAATTAGAATTAAAGAAGGCCAGTTGGTCAACAGTAATGACCTCTCCTTGGTGCGGGAAACGTATCACATGAAAAAGGGTAGACACAACTGCATGCATGGAATTGATCCAGCTACGACCAAGCATAAGATTATAATCAAGAGGCACATCGAATACCTCAACCTCTACATTGACTGATTTACCTTATAACATAATATACAACGAAGCAAGAACACCATAAGGTTTAAAAACTGTACCATTGAAGGCCTTAAGTGTATTGTGTAACCTGGTAAGGGAAGGAGAGCCAATGGATCTCCAACAAGTAATGGACATAATGCAAGTCAAGGCTCCTTCATCAATAATAGTTCTACATATATTCTTGTTTTCCACAACAACTTGTATATGAAATGCTAACTGAGGAGAAAGTCTGGTAACATGATCTTCCAAGTCAAAGATTATCAAATTGGTATGAGTTGGATCAATTCCACCAATAGCCTTTAACAAGGCCTTCCGTTGAGTAGGACAACTTTGAAGGACCTCGAGAGACGACATCACAGAGGGTGCTTGCGCAAGGTATTCTACAATACTGTAGTTTTGGGCAACATGTGTGTGAGGATTAAATGAGGACTTTCGAACAACACCCTTGGGAGGAGGACGAAGAACTGTATCGAGACCCGGTCATTCAAGATGAAGAGGACCGTTTGGAGGAGAATTTGGGAGAGGAGGTTGAACCAACGAAGGTCATATATCGTCAAATTTCTCCTTCGATGAAGAATAATCTTTGGCTCAAGTTGCAACTGCAACTTCATTCTTTTTAGAGTCACCAGTACACATAAGGACATAAGATGAGGTAGAGAGAGAAGGTTGGTAATGAATGACCAATTGGGCCTACTACTGAGAAGGAAATGATTGTGACAAGATGACAAGTGTAGAAGGCTTCCCGAACCCTTGGAGGAACTTAGTAACCTCAGTGCATCATGGACAATCTTTCATATAATGGTTGTCACCACAAATAAGACAGGGGTAACGAGGCTTAGATTTATCTTTCTCATCAATGGTTTGTGTTTTGGCTTTGTCATATTATTGATTTTCATTTTTTTCCTCCTTATTCTTACCCTTCCCTTTCTTTTTATTTTGATTTTTACCGGTTGGTGTAGATTGAACCGAATTAACTTCGGTAGTTTTACTGGCAGAAGGAGTAGGAGTAGGAGCATTTTTTACATTAGAAGCAGTAGCTTTGGGATTGGTGTGAATGGCATGTGCAGACTGGGTCTCAGCATGAAAGGTGCCAATCACACCATCGGTAGCATGAGAAGTTGTTGGAGGTGTTGGGGTAGGATTTGTGGAAGGAATAGGAGCATCAAGAATCAAATCATAAAGTGTTCCCATTTGTGAATAAACGAGATCTATATACTGATCACTACTAATCGCCTACTCTTCAGTGAAAACACCACCCATGGCAACATCATGAGAGATAGGTCCAATGAGTGATTTGGTAAACCACTCATCCAATAGTTGATCAAGAAGGGGAACTTTGATTAAACATCTTCTCCTCCTCCACTCATGGATGTGATCAGAAATATGATTGGACGAGGATTGTTTAAAAGAACTCAAAATTTCAGTTCCTGTCTCATATCGAATTGGAAAATGGTAATGTGTTAAAAAGGCCATGGCTAGGGTGTTAAATTCATTAAATAATCCTCGTGGTAACTTAATGTACCATTTTGCTGCCGAACCCATGAGAGTTTGTTGGAAGAGTCATAATCTTATGGAGTCATCCATCAATGAGTTTGACGAACACCAAAGATGGAAATTCATAACATGATTATTCGGGTCTTCACCCGCTTGACTGTCAAACTTAGGGATGTCAGATGGTAACTTGGCTAGTATTATGGGCCAATAAGGAGAATGTAATATAGGATCATTCAAAATCCTAGACAAATCATGCAAATCCAAAGTGGCTAGAAAAGGCAACTGTCGGTTCACTTGAGGAAACTGGTAGTTCTAAGGGGGAAGCCCCATAGGTATACTAGTAAGACCATAAGCAATCTGCAGATAATTAGACAGTCCTGATAGGTTTGGTTGTGGAGGATTCTGAGGAAAATAAACAATAGGTTTGGGTTGATTAGGTATTTTCCCTTGGAAAGGAACATTGTACTGAAATATTTTCCCCCAGGTAGGATTCATAGAACTTGGATACGGTCGGTCGATATTAGGGGGCACAAAAGAATTAACTTGAGGATGTTTCCCCCCAGACGGTTGCAGATTTCCTTGGAAAGGAATATTCCAAGGTTGAGATTGTAACACATGTACATTTTGTCCATAAACTGGGTTATGGCCTCCAACTTGAGGTTTCCCCCCAAGTTGAGGTTGTCCCCCAATTTGAGATTTCCCCCCAAATTGAGGTTGTCCCCCAACTTGAGGTTGACCTCCAACAGGAATCTGAAAAAAAGAAGTGACAGAAAGACTTATGACTCCAACCGGATTGGAGCCACCAGGGCCAAGACGATTAGATCCTCCTAACAAAGGTGGAGGAGGAACGTAAGGTCCTCCAGAGAGAACCTGGATAGGTGTAGGAACAAACTGACTCATAGCATTATACCCGGGGGGGGGAATGTCCAGACCCTCCAGATGGATCCTGGGTAGGGATAGCAACGAAAGTATTCTAAACTTTATACCCAGAGGGAAGTGATGGATTTGGTCTAAGCGAAAGTGGTGTTACAATAGGAGCTTGAGTGATAACCACATTTCTGATAAAAATCATGGTAGCCTGTGGGACCATAATAGAATGGGCCATCTGGAGAGGAAGAATCGAGTGAGAACCAACCAACAATTGGTCTGCAATGACGGTGACATTACTGGTAATACCAGTAAAATGGTCTAAAGGTATCATATAGGTAACATACATCTGAGGCATTTGCGATGCCATAGGTTGATCAGGATTCGCTTCTAGGTTACCGTAAAGATCTCGTACTGTCAAAGGGGCAGAACTAGGATTAAAATTTTTGACAGTACGAGACGGGGTCCTAAATGATTCACTTTGAAAAAGTGGATCCTCTACTCCAGATCCTGTGTTAGGCCCAGTAGGTACTCCATTATTCTCAACAACAACAATTTCTTTTGACGAGTTCATCCGAAGAAAATGTGAATCTTGTCTAATGCTCAATAACGGGTTTCGGGGGAGTCAGAATGCCTCTAAAGAATCCGAAACTATTTTGAATCCCTCTAAAGAGTGTGTACTTCCAACCTCAGAAGCTACTTCGTTATTGACTACTCCCTGAGGAGATCCTTCTAGTGAATTAGGAAGCAAAGGGATATAACCTTCCAGATCTTCTGGGGGTATCCCTTGCATCCTACGTGAATGGAGAAGGCTGATGTTAGCTAAACCAAGTAAAGAACGAAAAAAATCTATGGCCAACTAGGGAAACAAACAACACTCACTAATAAAATCTAAAAATAAAACCAAGCAAACAAACATTCTTATTCCGAAGTCACTAGTTGGTGATGAAATCCAATGTCGTGAAATCAAGATAAGAAGGGGATGGGATAAAGCGGCTGGAAAAGTTACGTTGATGACCTGCTTAACCAACTTACACCTTGGTGCAAGCTCCCACACATACTCGTGGGTATACCCTCCAAGGAGCCCGAGTGAGTTTGGCCAACGTCGATTCTAGGTACTGTGAAAACTTTCCCCTCCACAATCACCTCGTGTAAAGACCCTAGAGAGATAGGATACTAAGGTTACGAACTACAACAGTGATGCATGGGGAAACATTTGACAGTCTGATCCACATTCAACGAGAGGGTATCTAGCTCGAAATCAAATCGAGAGGCTCCCACACATAATCGTAGGTATACCTTCAAGTGACCCCCAATAATATGTGCAATATCTACACCAAGACCAACAAAGAAAGGTGAGTAACTCGTCTAGTCCTAATGTGACCTCGTGATTGACCCTTGTGTTAGAAGGGCTTCCCTGGACAAAATGTAGCAATTGGATTTGAACTCTCCCTATCACAAGATACTATTGTGTGTTTTGATGCTTTGGAGAGTGTGCCTTACAACCTATTCCAAAGCATTATCCTCACTAATGTTGGTGAAAAGAATTCCTATAAAATAAAGTTGCTAATAATTTTTAAAGTTACACTATATTTTAGAGGTTGTTGTTTACTCAAAAGGGAGATGGGAATGAAACTGATGAAGTTGCGACCTTGACCCAAGAAAATGTAAGAAGATATGAATGCACAATTTTCAATTCAATGAGCTCTAATTACAGTAGGGAGAAGGCATTTCTTTTGAAGTACAAAAAGCTAC
Organism: Picea sitchensis; assembly: GCA_010110895.2. Taxonomy (NCBI): domain Eukaryota; kingdom Viridiplantae; phylum Streptophyta; class Pinopsida; order Pinales; family Pinaceae; genus Picea; species Picea sitchensis. The sequence goes on along the minus strand of SNQJ01S0249433.1, from coordinate 4,597 downwards.
GAATTGCAATTTCTTAATTTCGAATGAACACAATTCCAAATAATTATGAACTACAAACATTTTCCAATTCTTCTCTTTAACAAATATTTCGAATGTAAAAATTTCTTTACAAAATATTACTAAAAAGAATAAATGAATTCAATTCTTCCTTTTCCAAAGCAAATCAGGGATACAATGATGAAAGGAAAACGTAATCCAAGAAAATGAAGACATTCTCAACACAATTCCCAAATCAAACTTGTAATATAGACAAAAATGAAAAAGATAAGAAAACCTTTTGTCACATGCAATAAAAATGTGTTTCTCAACCAACAAACAATATAAAAAGTGAAATCAATCCAAAACCTCAAACAAATTAAAAACCCTTTTTCAATCAAGCACTCGGATCAAGATCCTGAGATTATATGCTTGTGACAAAGATTAAAAGCCAAAAACTTGCAAAATTACAAAGGCCAACTTTCAATCCCTGAAAACTAATCAGAGGCAAGTTTTAAACTCATGAATCAATCAAACATTGGCATCAGAAGTTCACCCCAGGCCACTGAGGCAAAACTAAGTGAAAAAAGACAAATTGACTCACACCAACAAATCCTACAGGAGTCATCACAACCTGGGTGTGGGACACAGTGCGACGAGAAAAGGTCGTCGCAGGCTACTAATTGAGCACAGTTCGACGTCGTCAAACTAGATTAGTCAAGAAGGATGCAACATCTGAGGGTCATCGCAGGCTACCAATATGGTACAGTGCAACGATCTCTGTAAATGAGGGAAAAAATGGGAGAAAGACAAAAAATCTAACTGAACTTGCAAACCCAGTGAGTCCAAATGGATCACCCACAGACTCAAAGAATGAATTTAATCAGACGAAGGCAGGCTAAAAAAAAATGGGAAGAAAAAAACCAAAAAGGAATTTGAATTCCCAGTATGGTCGCCAATTTTGTTATGGGACTAATCAGTAAATGCGGACATAAACAGATCTCCCTAGATCCACCTAGAACTAGAACAAAACAGAACAGAATATGATGCTTTCCCTAAGCACTAACTATTGAGTTTACTATTTAACAAGGGATAGACAACATACCATTTAAATGTCGTGTCCTCTTGCCATTGTCATCCTAGCTCCACTCTGGTGCTCCTGTGACATTGAATCTGCAAGGGAACACAAGCCAACCAAAGTGAAATAAATATAATATACTCAACAAGAACCTATGTATGTGATCAAGGAATCATACAATAAAACAAGACTAGTTTTATGGGAAAGAAACATATCATTGTATCATATTAAAATGAAAGTGGAGATTGCAACCAAATCCTTGATGTCGCAAGTTCCCCTTTCGATGGCCCTTTCATCCAACACACACACTTGCTCCAATCTTGAATGAAGAAGATCCACAATGACTTGATGAACTGAAATGAGGCTCTCAAGCATGATCTAATGCATAACTCTCCATACAAATCTTAGCCTATTCCACCTTATCCTTTTCCATGAGAGATCCCTCTTTATATAATGTGAAGAAGATATGGTTGAGGATATTAGGATGATCCCACCAAATCAGAAAAGAGAGTAAGATCCAAACCATTCAAAGGCCACCTCATCTTCTATAAGATCCCCTTCTAGAACATTTGTGAAACTTGACCCTTTCTTAGTCTTTTGGCATCATCGCACCCTAGGTATAGTGCAGCCTACATAGACGTCGCAGTCTAGTGCTAGAGAGGGATGAGATGATCAGGGATCATCGCACCCCTTGCATTTTGCAGGGTGTGACGACCTTCCTTAATAGGGTTTTTTAGAAGAGAAAGCCAATCACTTTCCTCATGGAGAAATGCTCTTTTTGGGAACATGAACACATGTTATTAGTGGATCACTGGAGTGACCAAAATGATGTGTAACAACCCTCATGAATTCCTTATGCCACTTGTCAATTAATATTGGATGCCTAACAAAATTTGGATTATAATTCATGAATAAAATTAATGGATACATGATGTGGTTATTCTCCCGTTTATCCTTATTTTCCTGGCCTCCAAGTGAGAGGCTCCATTAGCTAACTTGTCAACTCAATGATTCCTAGATCTTAGAATGTGGAAGAAATCAACCCTTACAAACCTCTTTACTTTAGATTGGATTCTAGAGATGAGCCTTTCTAACTTGAATTTGGTGGAGTGGAGAAGTTGCACATATGTATTATAAAGATTGTAGAGTCTCCAATAACAATAAGGATCCCAATCTGCCTTGAATCAAGGATATTGAGTCCTTAATAAAGGACAAGAAATTCATATTGATTATTTTTAACTTCACCTATACCCCATTTAAAAATAATTTCTTGATGTCCACCAGGATCTATGGTGATCCCCCCTGCACCTACACCCCCATGTTTCCTTTTGATGCCCCATCAAAGAAAAGAAAATAATCATTATGAGATGATTTCCATCTTTGGAATTCCTCTTCTTCCAAATGAATTTTCCATGATGTTTCAATTGTCATCCTTTTAATTGAGCTTCTCAATTGCAATAAACCTCCTAGAAACATGTCTTGGAGCCAATCCCTTTCTTCCTACTTCAACACCAACATGTTATGTTCTTTGATTCCTCTAGCATGGATATCCAATCAGAAGGCCATATAGTTTTATATCTATAGATACAAGACTGGAATCCTCTTGATAATAAGGTGATATGTTTCTTGTGAGCCATATATTCCAATAGATAAACATTGGCCTTGGAAGCCAATCTCTTTTGAGAATAGTTTCGTTCAAAACATTCCCAATATATTTTTTGTGCCAAGTTGTGAACATCTCCTGCCAAGAATGTGGATGCACAAGTCTAGTTTCAATTTCCCTAAACTCGTGATTTCATACTTCCTTGTTATAAGGATAATCAAAGAAGAGATGGAAATGGTTTACCTCTGAATTCTTACACAAAGCGCATCTTGACGGACCTTGGATTCCTCTTTTTTCAAGATTTTCTAAAGTTATAAGTATCCCATGAACCGTGATCCAGTAACGAATGTTTACTCTTGTTATTCCATCCCCTTTCAAATTATGATTTCAAAAATTAGACTTTGGAGGTAACAAAAGTTCCAATAATTGAAATTTGTAGCCTAGATTAACCACATACTCATTGCATTTGAGACCCCAACCCCTCTATTCATGTTTTAGTTTTCAACACGAGCACAAATACTAAGATGAATAAAAGGAACATCCAACTAGGGAGCAACAGAATCTATAGTTGACATTATCTTCCATTCCAACCACATGTTGTCCGATGTGTTAACCCAAAGAGAAAGGTGAAACAACATTTTGAAATTTTGAGAAATCATCCATACTCTGAGTTATAAAATTTCTAAATTGTACATGAGTGGGGATTTCCCCATGATACTGTCCTCCTATATTTTGATCATATTACCATTACCAGACACCCAAGTTAAACAAGTATGGAGAGTTGGTGTTGCATCTCTACATAGCTCCATATGGACAATCCTATATACTCATTGATTAAGGGATTTTTCCCTTGTGACCTTGGGTCAAGTCACAGTAGAGCAAGACCAAATTTAGAAGAAAAAACCTACCCTCATCTATAGAAATGAATAAAAAAAATAACTACTTTT
>SNQJ01S0249429.1:0-12712 GCA_010110895.2 Picea sitchensis | reverse complement strand
GGATTGAGAGCTGCAAGGGAAATGGGAATTCAGGAGATATCAGTGTTCGGAGATGCAGAGTTGGGGGTCCAACAGATCAGAAGCGCTTATCAACCCTCGACTAAGGAATTACAAAAATGAAGTATGGGACCTAATCGACAGTTTCTTCTCAACCTTCAACATCTCTTTTATTCCAAGGGATGATAATGCTGTGGCCAATTCTTTAGCCGTTTCAGCTAGCCAGTCCAAGTTCCCTCAGCCGCCTATGGCCAAATATGATTTTGAGATAAAATATAGGCCCTCTATACCAGACAATGTCAAGCATTGGAAGGTGTTCGAGGATGATCTGGAAATCGACAAGTTTCTCCAGTCTGTTGATGAATTTTCTGCGTGGCACATTGATCAGGATCCTGATACAGAAGATAACCCTCACCCCAAGGTGTTTTTAAATAAAATTGCTAACCATGAGATTATTCAGATGCCTAGCAATCACATTCTGAGAGGACTTATTCCTTTAGAAATATTGTTCGATGGGAATGATGTGGCAGTGAAGGGTAGAGTTTCAGATGAAGATGCTGACATAGTCGAGTGCAACATTGGCACACCAGAGGAGCCTAAGTATGTCAAGCTGTCAAGGAGTTTGACGACATAACAAAGGGCCGAATATACTGAGTTGCTGAGAGAATTTACTGATGTGTTTGCATGGACTTACGAAGATCTCAAGACATATGACACATCTGTCATTGAACACAAGATCCCACTGAAGGAAGAGGCTAAGCCATTTAGGCAGAAGCTAAGACAAATAAATCCCATGTTGCTTCCTGTCATGGAGAAAGAAGTGAAGAAGTTGTTAGAGGCCCAGATCATTGTCCCCTTGAGATATTCCGAATGGGTAGCCAATTTGGTTCCGGTAAGGAAGAAAAGTGGAGAAATCAGGCTTTGTGTCAACTTCAGGAACCTGAATAGGAGCTCAAAGAAAGACAATTATCCCCTACCCAACATGGAGCACATATTGCAGAGGGTAATCGGTGCATCGAGGATTTCCATGATCGACGGTTTTTCTGGTTATAATCAGATATCGGTCATGCCTGAAGACAGGGAAAAGACAACTTTCACCACTCCTTGGGGCACATTCATTTATGCCAAAATTCCATTCGTACTGATGAATGTAGGAGCGACGTTTCAACGAGCCATGGACATAGCCTTCATCGAGGAGAAATATAAGTTTGTGGTGATCTATCTGGACAACATAACAGTCTTCTCGAGGTCTGACAAAGAGCACTGCTGTCACCTGAGAAAGGTTTTTTCGAAGTGTCGGAGGTTCGACCTTTCTCTAAACCCCAAGAAGTCTTTATTTTCTATGGAGGAGGGGAAGTTATTAGGCCATATAGTATCAGCAGAAGGAGTGAGGATTGATCCTATCAGAGTGGAGGCAATTCGGACCCTGTCGCTTCCCAGGTCAAATAAGGAAATCCAAGCCTTTTTGGGGAAGATTAATTTTCTGAGGAGATTCGTCTCGAATTTTGCTGAACTGGTGAAACACATCACAACTATGATCAAGAAGGGAAACGAAGTGAAATGGATGGCCGAACCCAGGGAATCTTTTGACCAAATAAAAAGAGCATTGACCGAGGCACCTATGTTGATCAGTCCTGACTATTCCAAAGATTTCCTAATCTTCTCTTTCGCTTCTTTTGATACGGTAGCAATGGTCTTGTTGCAGAGAAATGAGGAAGGGCGAGAGCAACCCATTGCCTTCTTCAACAAGGCTTTAAGAGATGCAGAGCTCAGGTATGAAATCATGGAGAAACATGTCTATGCTTTAGTGAAATCTCTAAAGGCTTTCAGAGTCTATGTCTTGCACTCAAAGGTGGCCACTTACGTTCCTTCAGCCTCTATGAAGGACATCCTCGTACATCCAAACATAGACGGGAGGAGGAGTAAATGGATAGCCAAGATCCTGGAATTTGACCTGGAAATAAGGCCTACCAAATTGATCAAAGGTCAAGGCTTAGCCAAGTTGCTGGCTGAAGCCAATTGCCAGGCTTTGGGGGTAAGTTTCATGAATGAATGCTCAGGAATTCAGCGGGGTCAGCAGTCTGAAATAGACCCTCAAAGAGAGCCTCCATTGGCTCGATGTCCTTGGTATAAGGATGTCATATATTTTCTGCAGGAGTTGCGGCCCCCAGATGGCCTGCAAAGGAACAAAGCAAGAGCTCTGAAGCTCAGGGGAGTCAGGTACTGCCTTATTGATCAAATTTTATACTGGAAAGGACCCCTGGGGGTGCTTTTAAAATGCATGGATCCACAAGAGGACGACAGGATCATGGCCGAATTTCACAGCGGCCTGTGTGGAGGGCACCATTCCTGGAAGACTACAACCCACAAAATTCTCAGAGCTGGCTACTACTGGCCCACCTTGTCCGCTGATGTCCATAGAGGAGTTAGAGCCTGTATCTCATGCCAAAGATTTTTAGGAAAACAACAGCTCAAGTCTCTGCCCTTACATCTTGTAGTTGTTTCGGGACCTTTCCAGAAATGGGGCCTAGATTTTATTGGAGAAATCCACCCAGCTTCCAGCGGGCAGCACAGATGGATCCTGACTGCCACAGATTTCTTTACTAAGTGGATTGAAGCTATCCCCACCAGGAGCACTTCCCACAAGGTAATCATTGGATTCCTGGAAGACCTCGTCGTAAGGTTCGAATGCCCAAGAAAGATTGTTACTGATAACGCAACCTCTTTCAAGGCTGAGCCATTAGTCATGTTCTGCGAACAATTCGGGATCAAGCTCATTCACTCCACCCCATATTATTCCCAGGGAAATGGTTTAGCAGAATCCTCCAACAAAAGCCTAATGAGGATCATCAAAAGGTTACTGGAGGACATAAAAAAGGCTTGGAACTCGAAGCTGAAATTCGCTCTATGGGATGATCGGGTGACCACAAAGAGATCTATAGGCATCTCCCCTTTCCAGTTAGTATACGGAGCAACAACTGTCTTCCCTTCCTAGCTGGCCATTCCCGTAGAGAAATTCTTCCAGGATTATCAAGAGGAGCCCAATGATATGATTAGAAGGATTCATCAACTGGTAGAAGTCCAGCAGGCCAGAGAGCAGGTAAGGGACATAATTCAAGATCATCAACAAAGGAACAAGCAGGTTTTCGATAAGAAGGCCAAGAAGTTGCTGTTCCAGCTAGGAGACCTGGTGTTGAAATGGGATGTTCCTAAGCAAGATAAGGGCAAGCACGGTAAATTTGAATCCCTGTGGATCGGGCCCTTCAATATCTCTGAATTTTTCTCAAATAACACATAAAGGTTGCAGGATTTGGAGGGTGAAGAGGTTTTTAACAGCCCAGTAAATGGGCATTTTCTTAAGAAATGTTTTGTCTGAGCCCTCTGTGGCTCCTATGTTATGTAAATATTGTCCTTTCTGTTTTTCAGTTTTTACTTTCATTGTTTTGATTCATCTTAGTAAATGACTCCATAGCCCAATAGCAAGGCACTGGAACTGCAAAATGAGTCCTTAGAGCATCACAGGGACGACTCTATCCCCCATGGAGCCTAATGTTAGCAAAATTTCTTGTCTTCAACATCAGGGTATCCGGGTCTGCAGGTTGCACGAGAAGCGCCCAAGTGCAGCACACAGAAGAAGTCCTTTTCGGACTTAAAATAGAGTGAGCGGGCATTTCATTCTTCAGCGGAAAGGATTCAACGATAGAGCAGAACAATGATTGATGGGTAATTGCAGATTAACCGAGTCGCATCAAGTATAGCGCTAAAAGTTTTAAGGAAGTCAATGGTCGGAATCCTTCGAGAGGCACTCGTGAAGTTACGAGGGCTGTTGATCGCAAGCAGTTCAAGCGTAGTGCTATTTCTTGAGCTCGGGGTTCGTGAGTTCGAAGAGCAGACTATATCCCTTTGGTTGTGCGATATTCTGAGTTACGAAAAGTGTCCGGAGGAGGTCAACCATCGCTGACCATCGCTTCTTGGGACTTTGCGAAGGGAGAATGCTAAAGTCTGATACTCCAACTCGCTAGGTCACGAGTAGCAAGAGGCGCTAGTACTTGGGCCCTAGCCAATGGTTACATATGGAGAGTGCTGACCAGAAAGGGAGCCCTGCTCGTATTGCCGTCTCGGGAAGAGGGAGTTGAGGAAGAGGAACCAAGGGTCTCTGACTCGTGAGTCACGAAATGAAAATCACCTTTAATGACGGGCCCACAGTATCGTCGAAAGTGTTTCGGGCCGTCCGATCAAAAGAGGGGAACGTGATGCGCAATTAAGTTCTCTCGCCCCTTCGCGCATCGCGACTTCAAAGAGAAAAGATCAACCTCCTCCCAGCCTCGAGGCACGAAGCGCCAAAAGTGCCCAAAGGCGGGCCCACAATATCAAGGAACAGTCTCAGCCGTCCATCTAAAGGGGACACCTGGTGCGTGATTAGGCTTCCCGCCTTCTGGCCCATCGCGATTTCAAGAAGCATGGATCAGCCCCTTCATATCCGCGAATGCCAAAAACACCTTTGGCAGTAAGCACAGGGTCATAGCCCGTGGTCACTTGGGAGACAAAGAGAGTTGTGCAAGAGGGACCAAAGGCACCGAGTTCAGTTACAGAGGAGATCATCGCAACCTCCAGGCACCATCGGATCCGATCTCAATCCCGTGTCTCGCTTGGAATAAATGAAGGCATGAACGGGTTGTTGAAACCTCCCTTCATTCATTAAATGTGAGATATGGAAGGTCTGGAATGCAGTCTGCTCGAAGGGGTCCTGTGTACCATTTTCTTTAAAAAGAAGCCATGCCGAAGTCTTCGAAGAGACAGAGAAGTCTGCACACTCTAGCTTGGCACTTAACGACTCAGCTACCCTCCTTACATGAGCCATGCGCAGTTAAGGTGGCGCGTGAAGAAGGATTTCAGTACGAGTTTGAATGAAAAGACACCGAGCCCTGGGTGGCTGGGCACGCCTCTGTTAGGCAAATATTCCTGAGTATATAGGCTCATTTTTTGTATTTTGTAAGGTATCGATGGTAGAGCGAAGCTCCCGATTGTAAAGTTTTAACATATATCCTAGTTCTGGTTATGCATATGTATGTAATATTTCTTGTTTAATTTCAGACAGCCTTTCTTTTCCCGTCTAAGTTTTCATCTTATACTAAGAGAGTTCGTGATCGGCCGATTCACCCGAATTATGGCAATTATGTTGTGATAAAGGATTTATTGTGGCACTATTGTTTTCTCTGGTTTTCTGCGTTTGAGCGTAAGAAGATCTTGCGTTTAGATGTCTTCTTCCACAGTCTGTTAGGAACCTGATGTTTACGACAGACCTTTGCATATCTATGATACAAGTCTCCCCCCTACTCACCCTTACTACAACTCACTGTCTGAAGTTACCTAATACCTCACTTGCCCATGCATGCTTGGCCTAGTTTCGGAGTTAAAACCACATAGTCGTGAGTTAACTTCCATTTGATCACCCCATTAAACAAATCGTGACATAAACTGATGGGCGTTGGGATCTGCTCCTGCTGCAATCCAGGGGTGACTTCCGTCACCAACAGGTTCACTAGGCCTCCTCAGGAATAGTGACCCACTATACCTCTGATGTCTCCTCTAGAACTCATGCTGGAATTTGACTGCTGGATCTCTGATCTCCACACTCAATTTGACTGTAGATTTATAATGAAAGCAATGGAAAACCTCTGTGGTCTCTCTGAATCTCTAGGGTGTGTCGCTCAACATCGAATCCAATCCCTCAATGTATTCCTCCTAGAATCCACAAGTATCCTCAAATTCCCCTGAATTTGGGTTTTTCCTTAGAACTATGGTTTCAATTCTCCAATAATCAATAATCGCTCCTTAGGTCACTTTTCCTCTCCTTATATCCACTGAAACCCTAATTATTCGTTGAATTTTCACTTAAGTGCTTTTCCTAAGTTTTCTGATTTAATATTTACTTAAGCGCTTAATTACCTTTTTCCACTTAGTCACTTAATGTCACTTTCAAATTATAACATTTCCCTAGTAAAATGACATCAAATGAACATTTTCCCCCGTTTCTTCCTAGCTATAGTCTAAAGGGGATTTTTAGACTACTAAGCCCTCCTCTATGGAGTCCTCACTCAGAAAGGGACATTACAAACGTATAGGTGAAAAGGGCCTACAAGCCTAGAAAACAAATCTTGTTGATGGATTGAATGATTGTATTCTTGAATTTGATTGTTGTGAGCATTGCATATATGGAAAACAAAACCATGTTCAATTTTATTCTAGTTCTCATAAATCTTCTGGGTTGTTGGAGTTAATTCATTATGATGTATTCGATATAGTTAAAGTTCCTTTGATTTCTAAGGCTTTGTATTATGTGTCATTTATTTATGATTGGTAGAACTAAATCTAAGGTTTAGTTATTTTAGGGAGCTTAAATCTCTCTTGGAAAATCAGATTGGTAGGAAGATTAAGGTGTTGAGGATTGATAATGGCGACGAGTTTTGTTTTGCAGAGTTTGATAAGTTTTGTAAGGAAAATGGCATTGAAATACATAAGACAACTCAACCTACCCCCTGGGATAATGGAGTTGTAGAATGGATGATTAAAACATTGATGGAGAGAGATACAAATATGCTTAGTGGAGTTGGCTTAGAGAAGAAGTTCTAGGTAGAAGTATTTGCTACTACATGTTACTCGATTAATAGGCCTCCCACATCGGATCTTGTAGTCAAAACCCCTATGAAATTCTAGATGGGAAATAAGCCCTCACTTCAATATCTTCACGTTTTTTGTCGTGAGGCATATGCTCACGTGCCTAAGGAGAAGCGGACTATGTTGGATAGCAAAAAAATGAAATTTATCTTCATTGGCTATGGTGTTGGTGTGAAGGGGTACAAGATTTGGAATCTTGTGGTTGGAAAAGTTTTGTATAGTAGAAAAGTTATTTTTAGAGAAGTTAAGTCTTCTCCCATAGTGGTGCAACTAGAAGAGGATGAGAAGAATTTAGTGGTTCAACTACCACCAAAGACTGAGAAAGTTGAACTAGAATTTCATAATGAACCTAATGAGGAGGGTTTAGAGAGTTCGAAAGAGGAGGAAGAAAATCCACCTCAAACTTTAAGGAGTCCCACTCAACAAAGAAGGAAACAAGACACACATAATTATAGCTCATCCAATTTTAGATGTATATTTGTTTTATTTGTGAATATCGACGAGTTTAGAACAATGAAAGAGGCAATGGAGACGGAAGATAAGGAGTCCTAGATATTGTTCATGGATGAGGAAATGGATGCACTCATAAATAATGATACATAGGACTTGGTGCCATTTCCTAATGAACAAAACCTTGTTGGATGTAAATGAGTGTTCAAAAAGAAGATCAGTTTAGATGGTAATGTTGAAAAATACATGACAAGGTTGGTTGCAAAAGGAAATTCCCAGGTTGATGGGATAGGCTTTGGTGAGATCTTTCCCCAAGTTGTTAAGTTAACATATATTAGGTTTTTTTTAATCTGTAGTAACAATCTTTGATTTAGAGATAAAACAGATAGATGTGAAAATTGCATTCCTACATGGTGACTTGAAGGGTAGCGCCCCAAAACATGCGTGAATTCTCTAATGTATAATTCAAAAGGGGACCCGAAAGGGTACCTGCAATGGGTGGTTACAACAACCGTAACTTAAGATGTTTTTCTTAGGCCATTTACAGTGACACACTTAACATACAAATTTGTCTGGCCATTGATGAGGGGCAGCACCCCGAAAAAGACGTGAGTTCTATGATGTATTATTCAAAAGGGGACCCGAAAGGCTACCCACACTGGGTGGCTACAACAATCATAACTCAAGATGTTTTTCTTAGGGCCTTTGCAGTGACACATAGCATGTACAACATTGTTTGGCCACTAATGAGGGGTAGCACCCTGAAACAAACGTGAGTTCTATGATGTATAATTCAAAAGGTAAAGAGTCATTGGTTTGGAAGTTAAAAAATTCTTTATATGGTCTCAAATAGTGTCTCATAATGAGGTAGCAAAATTTTGATTCATTTGTGTTGAGATTATGATTTTTGAGATCCAAATGTGTATTACAAACAAGATGGTGATCATTTCCTTGTTATTATTCTATATGCAGATGACGTGCTATAATTTGGTAATATTAAGAATGTGATTTGTGATTTGAAGTCTCAACTTTCATCACAATTTGATATGAAGGACTTGGGGCAGTAAAATATATCTTATGAAGAAAGAAAAGAAGAAATAGAGCAAATAAAAGGCTTTGGTTGAGACACAATAAGTATGTAAACTCTGTGCTACAATGTTTTCGTATGGCATATTGCAAACCATTGAGTATTCCAATTTCTATGGGAACTAAGATTTCAGTTGAGTAGTTTCCTACAACGCTCATAGAGATGGAGGACATGGATTTCATTCGTTATGCTAGTGCAATTGGTAGTCTGATGTACGCTATAGTATCTACTAGACCAAACATTGCCCAAGTAGTGGGAGTCTTGAGTTGATTCATGGCTAATCCTGGATGTGAAAATTGGGCTGCAACGAAGAGGGTGTTCAAATATTTTTGAGGTACTTTTGAATATTCCATTTTCTATCATAATGATGTTTCAAGGGATCCACACTTAGTGGATATACAAGGTTATGTTGATTCTTATTGGGCAGGGGATGTATATAGAAGGATATCTACGCGCAGTTATGTGTTTCAGTCGTTTGGTGGGGTAGTGAGTTGGATGAACAAGCAACAAGTTGTGGTTGCTTTGTCCACTATAGAGGAAAATTATATGACAACTAATCATGCCTATAAGGAGGCCATTTGGATTATGAAACTCTACAATTCAGATGTAGGGCCAAGTCAGAGATTTATTATATTTCAATGTAATAGTAACAATTCCATTTTCCTAGCTAAGAACCCAACCTTTCATGCAAAGACAAATCATATATATGTCCAATACCATTTCATTAGGGACATGGTAGAGGATGGAAAGGTGATACTAGAGAAAGTTGACACCTTGCACAATGTTGTAGATGTATTGATGAAATCAACGACAATATGTAAATTCAAGTGGTGTTGTGAGTCTATGGGTCTTATGGACCCTAGCAATTTACTCATAGTATGATGCATTCTCCATTGTACCCTTGCAAGGTATATGACAAGTGGGAGAATGTTACCACATGTGTCATACAACTTGCAATGCTACAATGGAGTAGATAACAATGCAGTGCTATAGTAGACGAGATGATATTACAATTCTATAGTGGAGTAGAGAATATTGCTGTGCTGCAGTAGAAAAAAGAATATTCTAGTGCTGCAGTGGAGTAGAGAATATTGTAGTGTTGTAGTGGAGTAGAGAATAATGCAATATTGTAGTGGAATAGAGCAATGACAGAGATAAATGGTAGGCATAACTTGTTGTTGGTTTCTAGCAAGTGGAAATGAAAAAACATAAATGATTTATGGTTTTATCTCTACCTATTTATTTAGTGCAAGGGTTGGAAGAAAAGAGAGAGTAAGTTTTATCTTATTTTTATGCTACCAAAATTTCTCCAAAATTATGCTACCACTGAACATTCTTGTTGAGAGAACATAGACTCTATATTGTAACCATTTTTGTTGTTGATTAATACATTGAGTGTGCTTTAGAGTGTGGGGTTTTTATCCTGTAAGGGTTTTCCCTAGGAAATCTTGTTGTCTATGGTCTGTTGTTTATTTATTTCTTATAACAACTATGTTTTTATTTTCTGCACATTCTTCTCTCATAGATTAGTGTAGGAAGTGTATTCTACACCTCCGCTCCTTTAATTTTTTGTGGTTGTTTTGAGATTTGACACATGATCATATGATTTCAATTAGTTCACATGACTTGTATTCCCTCATTATTGTATGTGATACTTGCACATTAGAATAAGCCATTAATATTCAAGTTGTGAGTAGTTAAATTTTTGTTGATAACAATGAATATGTGGAAGCATTTTTTTGTAGTTAAAGCATGGCATATCTGGTGGAGACCACCTAACAAGAAAGTTATATTTTCCTTCAATTTCAGGCATACAATGTATTTGTAACATTATGGAATATCAATGTTATCAGTCCTCACAGTTAGACAAAGATTATAACTTTGGTCTAGAGGGGTTTGTTTTGATTAGTGTGGACCGTACAAAAAATTGTGATCTTCCAACACAAACAAGGTGCTAGCCACATCACTAACTATGAAGGGGGCTCTAAGACCGATTTTTCGTGTTGAACTTATGATTATACTGAGAGGGGGGTGAATCAATATAAGATTATTTTTACTTTATTTAACCATTCATCAATCATTAATTAACACATATATCATCAATCATTCATTAGCACATATAAACTCAAATCACAATGCACAAAATTTAATGTGGAAACCCTTGCGGGAGAAAACTACAAAATCTTATCTTTATAAATGTTTGTAGGCAACAACCTACTAGAGACACCTACAATTTTTGTTGGGTATGTGTTATATTATTTGYACGMCTAGCTCTAGTGTCTTCTATATTGCGTCRGGAGMAAGAGGGGTTCGGGGGCAGYRYCCTYGAGATATGTTTTTGCCTAGGGAAACATGTCACATTTTTGACTCATTTTTTGTGTTGCCTTGATTTTCGTGTCCATTGTTGGGAGGTTTTTTAGCACATAGTTTTTGCCGATGGTTTTCTATTTCCAGTTAAGGAATTAGGGTTGTTGACTAATCTAGGTCATTGGGTTAGGGTTTTGGATGTTGTTGGCTCCTAAATGTATATTGTATTGTAAACAATGTATCACAATGTATGAATATAGAATATGCTAGTTTTCCCGATTCCGGTTTCCAGGGGAAAAATATTTGTGAATGCTTGTATTTTGCATTGTATCTTTTCTGTTCTTTTACTGAAAATCTGTTTGCAGTAAATAATTGTACAAGGTTAAAATCTACAGTTTTTACATGCAACTCTCATGCAAATAATTTTCAGATCTGAGAAATTTCTTCCCAGTGAACCAACAATAATACCCTAGCTATTATCATTGAACAATTCTACACTAAAAATTATCGATTGGAAACATATGCAACATAAACATGAAGATCAAAGATAAATTATCAATTTACATGAGACACAATTTATTTTCTGTAATCTTGTTAACATCAGAAATCATGAAGGAAAAACCAGCCCTCCCAACCAATACAATATCACCAAAAATCCGAGGACAACCTTTTCCTTCATAGTCACCAAAACTGAGAACACCCTTATTCTCCAATATACAAATCAGAAAAGCAAACCTCAACAATATATGGAAATCTCCTCTGCACACGAATCTACTATAGACCACATGTACAACTTGCTGACATCACCTGTAAGCCTGTATGGATATGTACATGCCCATAAACTTCAGATACGCGATTCACCAACTGGAAACCCGCGAAACATACATTGTTTTCTCCACTGCAAATCACATATACCATATACATGATTCGTCATGTATCCACACACTCTACATGATATCCACAATTACCTCTCTTCTTTATATACAATCCTTAGGCGTCAACATAGAAGCCCCTCCACAATTCAACATCAAATTATGATTTTCTTGTGGATGTGAAGCCCCAACACAAGCCCACAAATCCCATCACCAAACCCATGAAGCCACCACTCAAATCCAAGGGGGTTTTCACCAAACTAAAAGCGTGATGTGGTGCCCACAACGATTCCCACATTCCAATCACCTAGGGTCATGTGAGAATACCTTCCCAAAGATACAAAAATCGACACTCCCTCTTAGCGAGGAAGGTATTCTCATCACACTCCACAAGTGGGAATGCCTCCTGATGCTACCAGAGCATCAACACTCCCTCTTAGCAAGGGATGAATTCCATCCTCCTTCATCACCTGGAAGTAGCTTTGTCTCCCATACTGGATCATCTACTAAATATGCTCTCCAATCCATCTGATTGGCTTCTCCCTATATCAATGAAGAAAATCCTTCTGTCTGACATGATCCCATATTAGAAGACACCCTGCTCATAGAAGCATCCTACCTCTGAACCTCCTATTTGGTCTCCTCAACCCATGACACTTGCCTGACAGTCTTAGAAGATTCCTCTCTCCTATCTGAACATGAATGTTGGCTCCCACTAAGTGACTGACTCTCCCTCTGAGCCTTCTGACTCCATTTGATCCTTCTGACTCCCCATTAATTCAGACTCCCTCCAAGCCTCCTGACTCCCTCTAAGTCTCATGACGACCTCTGAGTCTACTGACTCCCTCTGAGTCTCCTGACTCCCTCTGAGTCCACACAACCTTTGGAGCTACCTGATCCCTATCCACTGTCCTCTGCACAGTCTTGAGGGCTGACTCCCTTTGAACTTTGGATCCCTTTGAGCTAGTACTATTGATGTGGCCACCTACCTCACTACTCATAGAGATACATGCTCCCTCTGTACATGTGCTGCTGGTGGGGCTACTTGCATCACCTCTGGTGGAGCTACCTTCTCGTCCTCATCTACCTCTCTGATCTTTCTGGTCACAACACGAATATGCTGGCCCTCTCTGACTCCAAAAACCACTGCTGATACGAAGCTAGATCCTTTGGGCATAAACAACACTTATCTAACTCAAAATAATATGTGGTATGTTAAGGTCCTAACCCGCACATAGGTAGATCAATGTATTCGGATGTAATAAAGGTCAATATTAATAAGACCTTTCAATAAAATAGAATAAGGCGGATGTAAGAAGAC
>SNQJ01S0249428.1:9760-22655 GCA_010110895.2 Picea sitchensis | reverse complement strand
AAATCAGTTAATATAGAATAAGACAAATAAGAAATATGAGGAATACAAAAAGAAATTACTAATAAGGAAAATTGAATGTATGACATTATATTAAGACAAATAAGAAATATGAGGAATACAAAAAGAAATTACTAATAAGGAAAATTGAATGTATGACATTATTGATAAGAAGAGTGAAAAAATATGGATATTTCATACGAGGACAAGTATTGGTTTTTTCAAAAAATTATGAGAGGAGAATAATATTATTTTATTAAAAAGTGGGAAAGGAGATTTATTGCTTATTTTATGTTCTAGTTTTAAAAGTAGTTCATAGTGTTACCACAGTTTACTCTAGGTTTCCATCCACCATTCAAAATGAGACAACTCACCATCTTTAACTCAAACAATACCAAGTCATCCCAGGGGATCATGTCATCTTATAAATTGTGATTGGTTCTTATAAAGTTGATTTTGGTGATACATTTTTTGTTTAAAGGCCCCTTTTTAACCTCAAAATTCCTCTAATGGGAGTTGTTGGTTAGAATTAGCTCTCGCATTTATTTATATGTTAGGATAAATGATTGAAATACAAGTACTCCATCTCAAATCCTAAATAGTGTCTAAGAAATGAATTAATAGTTCAAAGGAGAAAATGAAACCTATATGCCATCCTAATTGATTATAATTTGAAGAACAAGTCCATATGTATGGGTTAAAATAGTCAAATAAGCTCTAGTATCATTGGGACACTAATGTGCAGATAATTGACTAGATTGGAATAGAAGAATATACCCATTATGTGCATATCGTGCAACCATTGCAATCCATGAAAACAAATCATGTTCATGAATTTCATTAAAAAGCTTAAGGGATCCCTTGAAATTCCCATTCTTTGTTTATATTTCAATCTTGGAAGACTATGAAACGAAATCTTCTTCAAACATTTTTTGGAAGAGCATTGCAACCTTATGAAAACATTCCAAGGACTTTGTACGAAAATAATTTCCTTTCATTTATTACTCATGGAAAACTCATGCAAAAATGTATTAATATGGGATGTATTTACAACCTTAAAACACTATCATCTTAAAACACTATCATCTCAAAAGTAGCATTGCATTGTTATTGCTAAATAAACTGAACTTATTTAATACAAGCAATGTCCAAGAAAACAAAGCACTATTCTAATCATTCCTAAAAATTGAAGATGTCATGATCCTTGTTATGGAATGTTATTATAGTCACTTGTTAGAATACTAAAATTATATTTCTAGTGTTTAAGATGTACCATCATTAATAACTTCGAAGAACGCGACTATAATAGACGCTAATTATACCGAGAATTACCACTTTGTCAATCTAAATGGTTACTTTTCCTAAATAGCCCTGGCAGTAGAAAATATAACAATGAGTACCTTAATAGTTCTAAATTTCTCAATAAACCTAGGTTATCATTGAATTTTGTATAATAAAATTAAACTATTCACCTTTCAAAAGGTCTTCTTTCTCCGGCAAGATATGTGTAATTTTTTACCCTTGGAGGCATGTCAAAGGCCCATGCAAACTCCTTTTTCCATTCTAGAGAAGTGTTGTGGCTTACCACCTATGCACATTCACAAACTTTATTAATACAAATCAATAAACAAAATTGAAAACGTATTGACTAGTATAATTGGATTACCAATATTTGTGACTTTCCATGCATCCAAATGTTTGACAAGGATTTTTTGATATTTATTGTATGGGAAGACGCAGGAAAGAGATGCAAATATTTTGATCATTTTCACTTTAGCAAAATTGATGAAATTTATTCATATCTCAAAACCAACAATGTTTATGAGGATTGTATACATATTCACATCTAAAGGTGATAATATATAGATCAATAACATAAAAATTAAAATAGGGTTTTGCAACTCATTTTAGTTAGCTTTGGAGGACGATTACCAAATGGTAATTTACAAAACGTATTAGTTCTTCTCAAAGATTGTTTCAAGTTAATTCCATGTTTTATTGTTACTATCAAGCTTCTAGGTAAATATTGTAGAAAATTTTGATCCTTCTCTAAGGTGGGCGAGAGTGTACTAATAGCTATAATTAGGAATAGCTTCTTGTTCAACTTGTAACCATGACTTGTACTTTTATATACTAAAAAAGAATAGATGGCCATGAACTATTTAACTAGCACAATACATCAAGAGCTACCTCCTAAGTTGGTTCTATTCCATCCCTCGATACATGAACTAGGATTTCAGTAGCACCATCCCACTAATTTCATTGAAGCTTAGCACTTCTAAAGTAATCAAAATTTTAAGGTGGGAATCACTTATCAACTTCATACAAAGTAACTAAGAACCATAACAACCTTGAAGTGACTTCCATTTCTTGGATGGGATTTGAGTCCATGCCTTGATAAAAACTTCAACCATGGTATCATGTACTAATCCTATTGTTACATATATTTTCTAGAGAACACACTTGTTTCATTCCATACAAAGAAAGTGAACAACAATGGGATTCAAATAAGTATACCTATCAAGTAATATTAATATCTAGCCTTAATATTTTCATGGGATAAAGTGTGGAAGATACCTACTACCCTACTACTACAATATGGTGTTTATATATTATTTTCAATTTTAATATTGATATTTACAAGAATATGTTGCAAACAATCCTAAAATGGTTATAATGCCCTCGTTATACAATATTGTATGTTGCATGTCATCTAAACATGAAAATACTACCAATGTTTGAAGGCAGTTCCAATCATCAACCAACAGTTCCTGATATGGTCACTCAAATTTCACCATTGAAGTACACATTTATTATCCAAATAAAATATTTCCAATGAACTTCATGCTTTTGTTCAAATGCATGCAATGTGACATGAATTCAACTAATTCTTGTTGAGATTTTAATTTTTCTAGGGTGTTAGACTTGGATCGTTTATACTACAAGTAGGGAGGATGTCGACTTCTATTATTAATATAGTAACATTTATTTTTAAGATGCCAACTTCTACTATTAAGATAGTAACATTATAATGGTTGGAAATATTCCTTATCTTTCATTCAATAAAAAAAATATTAGAAATAAATAAAATAACATTGAGTATTCTAAATAATTCTAGGTAGATGTTTCCAAACAAAACAAATCACATAAAGTTGATTTCCAAAGCAATTACATATTGTGAAACCTAATTTGATACTTTTCACAGTTAAACAACCAACATAAAAGCTTACAAGAATCTTCACTAATATAAAATTTATCAAGTTGGTTATCTTTACAAACATTTTTCCACAATTAAAGAAGATTTGCATCCTATTTATTATAGCTATGGTATCCTTCTCTTTGAGATATTGTGGAAAACAATTCTCAAAAGGTGGCATTCATGTTGGTGGAGTCAAATCCCATATACAAGGAAAAAGACTCCTCATTGATGGATATGTCACCATATTGCGTCACATGGAACCTAGGTTCCATGTGTCTAGTGGTTGGATGTCATTTCCTTCACTTGTAAAATGCATACTCTGTCAATGTTAAATAACAAAATAATGATTATAATAATAAACACTAGAATAGTTCAAATATCCAGTTGACTGAAAAAGATAGAAAGAGAAGAATCAACTATTGAAATGGTAATTTCAAATTTTACTTAGTTGAAGTATACTTCATTGAACTCGATATTTTCCCTTAATGAAATAATCTAGATCACTACATAGTATTGGATGCGGGAAAAATAAATTATATAAATTTAAATATACTGGTGAAAGGAAATATTCGAACAAATGCATGTAGAAAGTTGAATGGAATCATAAACTATATATTGTGTGAATATAATCCATGATCAAGTTTAACAACCTAACTACAATTATAAAAAACAATAAAGAGAACAATGCAATAACACTTAATATTGGTAAATAAATATTCCATTATAAATATCCAAAATATCCATCTTCAAAGAAGTGATAGTAAAGATCGAACAACTTTATATTGTGTGAATATAATCCATGGTCAAATTTAACAACCTAAATACAACTATAGAAAACAACAAAGGGAGAAATGTCACAACACTTAATATTGGTAAATACATATTCCATTATGAAGGTCCAAGATATCCATCTTCAAAGAAGTGATAGTGAAGATTGAACAACTAAAAGTTGGGATCTAGAATCCATTTTTTTTGCATTAGAAAAATCCAATTGTGGAACTTTATGCTATGGATTATGTTGAAGTATGTTAAAGGGATTTGGAATAAGGATTAGTGACCAAAAGTTGTCAACCACTAACCAATAGACCAAGTCTATGCACAACATCTAGAAGTACATGTATGACATAACAACTTGAATTATTGTAATAGAAACCACGTGTAAACATACTCAGATATTATTCTATAAGTTCATAAGACCTACTATTAGGCTTGCCGTATATTGAGATAAGGGGAATTTTCATACACTTATTACTTGATATTGTTGATCAATGATTTCCTTCATCATATGATGCACTTTACTGCTAATGGAAGGTAGGGTAGTATACACATCCCTAGCGAATGTGTTTCACTAGACATAATTAAAATTAAAATCCAAAAATGTCTCACAGACATAGCAAAATTTTTCTTCCATCCAAACTACACTATACATGTCTCCAAGGTAGGTGAAATATTTAATATGAAGAGAGGGGATAGTAGGTTCCAACTGTATTATTCTACATCATATGATATTGTAACATACAAAGTTATGCCCTTTATAGGTAGACCCTAAAAAAGGATTTCACTTTCACATGATTCAACATAAATTACTTGAATTAACAAATAGATTATATTATCTTTTAATAAAAGATTGACTAAAATTTTGTATAAAACCATACTTTCAAGCAAATTTTTTGATTTCCTTTTGGAGAGAAACTTTACATCTAATGTAAGGATGTTATGTACTTTATTAAGATGTATTGAATTGATTGGAATTCAAACAACTATGTGTGTGTGAAGGCGTAATTGTGTGAGAAATAAAAAACGATGTAGGATTGGAAACTTGGCACAAGGAAAACAATTCTAACATGAAATGTGGAATTAAAAAAGACAAAAAGTAACAATTAATTTGTGTTTCTTACCATATTTTTGTAAGTACCAATAGCATTCTTTTGCTTCAAGTCATCAATAAAATATTTTGCATAGAGATTGGTACCGATTCATACAAATGTTTTCAAGAAAATTGTGAATAGATCCCAAAAACATAGAAAAACATTATGTCTAAACAATAAAGTAAAAATTTAATTTGCAATAAAATAACCATTGACTAGGTAAGTTTTTAGAAAACTAGGAATTGAATTGACCATTCTTATGAGATTAAATTGAAAGTTGTCAATGCCATCTACAACATGGAAGAGATCACAAGTCATGAAACCATAATATTCAATCAAAAGTGAGAGAAATTTGTTTAATGATGTTGTATTTTGTTATTTCATTTTCATTCATGTAACACACACACTTGAGGTTGACTTCACATACCTTTTTTTCGATTTAAAATTTTTAACCATTATATTTGGTTGACCAATGCTACATTAACATCACATTATGTTTCACGTCTCCGCTATGCTAAATTATAAAAACAACCTCTTAGAAGAACAATAAAAGAAAATCGAGTTTTTTTTATTCAAAATGATTTTTTTCTCCTTCCTTCCAACCCATTTCTATTTAGTGAAACAAGAGTTCTTCCTACATAGTTTGTACCATTGTGTACATGATTCCTCAATATATTGAATAATAGAGAATATTTTTTTTTTATCATCTCATAAAGATAAATTATATGTAATGGAGAAATTATTTCAAAAACATATATAATTTGGACTCTTCATGAGTTAGTTTCTTCATTAGTTTCTTCATTGTCTAGGAGAAGTCTAGACTTCACATAATCTTCCAACTTAAGTGTCCTTTCTAATATACATTTCTCAATATTTGTCTTCACATTTTCTCTCATCATTTTCATTAGAGGGAATGACTAATTGGTATATTATTTCTTGAATTGACAATATTGTTATTAGCAATGTATATAATCCTCAGTATTGTTGCAACTATTTTCTCAAAACAATCTAATTGCTTTCACTCCATTAAACTCATGCAGAGAAAATATCTATTTTATATGATTGCAATTAATTTTTTTCTTACATGTAATTGCTTAACATCTAGATTTTGAGAAAGTACTTCAATATACCTTAGGTTTTGGAAAGTAAAAATCTCTTTCCTTCCCAAAATCTTTATAAAGAGCTTTAAATCTGTGATTTTCATTCTACAAATTCAACAATATATATAATAGAAATAAACAAATATTTCAAGTCGACTAATATGAGAGTCTCAACCAAATTCATGGTGTACTAGCTTGTTTGGAAAAGCTCCTAACAAAGGGATCATGTGATGTCTAAAATTACATTGGAACAAAATTCTCTTTTTAACTAAGTAAAATGAAAAACAAATATAAAGACTAAAAAGGAAGATACAAATAACGAAAATGAAAACATTAACAAACCTAAAAATTTACTACATTTTTTTACCTGCTCATTTAGATGACTAGATGCAATTGCATTGTTGGTTTTATGAGAAGCTTAGAAGAATTTAGGAGACATAAATATAATGCCACCCTAACATAAACATGCATTGTAATAATGTCTTGACAATTGTACTTGTATTCCATCCCTAACATAAACATGCATTGTAATAATGTCTTGACAATTGTACTTGTATTCCATGTTTGTACTATTTTATTTAGGGCCCAATTCTAAAACCATAATTGAACATGAACACAAAATCTTAATGACACAACCTACCATGGAAATGACTTTACCTTCAAGGTTTGCATCATGATCCTTGAATAGAGAAAGAAACAAGGACATAACCAACAAATATGCCTTTCGTCTCAAAAGTCTAGATGGGAGATAAATGTAAGTTAATGACAAATGGACTTAAATATTCAATAATGCCTATGCATAGGTCATAAGATTTTATGGTTGATAGATTATGTTGATTCCTTAGCTATTTACCATAATAGAGTAGGAAGAAAATAATAAAGAAAGTTGACAACTTATGTCTTAGACAATATTCCTATGATGTGGGAATATATGAAAGACTCTATTAGGCATCTCGGTAATGCCACAATGGATGCATAAAAATGAATAATCTAAGTATGTCAAAGAAGGATTTCTTAATAAGACATTGTGAGGGAAATGTATCAATCTTTAATATTCATTCATTTAGAATATTTTAGAGTTACACTAATAAGAAACAATAATGATTCACCAATTTACAACTTTCTATGTTAGAAAGGATAAAAAACCAAAATAATAGGTAAACCATAGTGCCTACTTACATACCCTTGAATATGTATTGGAATCTCCATTATTTTCCATGGAAATCCTTTGCAACAAAGAGACTTGAGAAGGTCTCTATTGAGTATAATCATGTAACATGTCATTTTTATAGAATAAATCTTTAAATGCATCTACAACCTTCAAAATAATCTTAAATAATTTCCAAAGAAGAAATTAATCTACCATTAATACATATATTATATTTGCAGATTATTATAACTGCATCAATACAACCTATATCAAAATTTACCAAGGATGGACAAAAGTATTTTGCAACCCTTCAAGGAATTAAAAAAATATACATTAATAAAATTTATTAAATGAAAGTTTTTAATAACAATGATTATTTTACTATTTAAATTTTTGAATTAAAAAAACACAATAAAATTTTTCATATTGAATAATTTTACTTATAAAAACTCTTTTAATAAATTAAAAAACACCTTGAATTAACATTTAAAAAAGTCCTTACCAAGAATTTGAATTGATAAACTAATAAAAATAAATGAAAGAAGCGCCAAAAGGAAATATCACACTCTAAACGAGAGACACCCAATAATTGGATCGTATTACATATTGAACGTATACTACCTTGGAATCGGGAATTAATGTCAATTGGGCATAGATCTTATCTATCTCCTAGTTTACCTACTAGCACGAGAAAACATAATAAATATGCATAATATGTTTTTTACAATTCATTATGTTGAATATGGAGTTGATATGTGACATTTAAAAAAAATACTAATAAAAAATTTTCAATATTTATCATAAATAAAATATTTTAATATCCATTTTAAATAAATATTTTTATATCAACTATATATAAAGAAATTTAACTCAAATTGTCTTGAGTTAAATCTCTGCTTTAAAGTTGAGGAATTATATATAATAATAATAATAATAATAATAATCTATTTTTAAGGTCAAGAGGAAACACATGTTCTTAACCATTAGGCCCACTCAGGCTGTATATTAATAATAATCTATTTTTAAGGTCACAGCCAAGCAACACACCAAATTGGTATATGAGACCCCCTTGTTTGTGGAACAAGAGACCCCTCTCCGCCCAACGATATATATATATATATATATATATATATATATATATATAAAGTTATCTTGAGTTAAAAGTAAAATCTCACAGGTTTCACTTGATCACTCCAAGATTTGTATCTCAAAAAATTTGATCCTCCTCTTAAAACATGTGATGCATTTTCGTGTCACCATAATTTGAATAATTAATATATATATATATATATAGCTCCAATATTATTGTTTCAGCTAAATTTTAATAAAAAGTTTTGTTGTCACTATATTTTTGCCGAAAGCCGTAACTTTTAGTTAGAAAGTTCAAGTATCACGGAGTTTTGGCCAAAGTTCACCGAAATGTAAAGTCAGAAAATTCAGTAATTAATAAAATTTAAAGCATTTGATTAGCCAAAACATAGGGCAAAAGTTCATGCTAGGGCAACATTAATTATCATGCATTTTTTAATGAATGATATTCCTAAGCGTCAAAGCACCATTAATGATTCCTTCTTACAAGAGGGAAGTCTGTTGGGTGGCCCTTCTCAGAGGTTTCAAGCCAAAATCACTTCACAATTGTGAGTGGAAGGATGCGCGCAGCTTGTGGAGTTTAATTCATCTTCGTTCCACAGCGAAAGCAACAACAACGAAGGTCCATTTCCGTAAATAAAATAACGATGAAATTACATTTGGCATGATAAAACGAGTGAGTAACCTTATGCGTTAGATAGAATTTGTATTCATTCCACTGTTCTTTACTGCGTTGGATAGACTTTATATTACTTCCCATCCACTTTGTGATTATATCCAGCATGTACAACTTATTCCTCTTCACTCTTTTCGTATCAGTACAATCGCTACAAAGCAGTTTTTTTATGACAATATAGTTGTTTCAGTGGCCAGTTTACATAACATACTTCTCTGTATGGGTTTAATCCAACGGAAAGAGCTAAATATGTCTCTTAGCCTATGTAGCTGTAACGAAGAACGTTTAAGTTCTAGCCAATTACTTGTACTATTGCCAACTGTTTTTAATTAGTACATATGTGTATATTATTGACAAATCTACTTCATTATTATTCCGGATGCCGTGCTTTTAATTAGTAGTTATGTGTGTATTATTGACAAATTTACATCGGTACTTATTAGTAGTTATGTGTATTAGTAGTTTCTTTTTTTCATAGAAAAAAAAAAGGGATTAAAAACTTATATTAGATAATATAACTGATATGTTACAAAATTATCAAAAGTTCAGATCTCTTAATCATTTGTTGCTGCATTACAGTCATTGATTAGCGTCTTCTTCTAAGCTTTATAGCTCGTTCCGTATAATATCCACGAGCTCGTTGGGCTCATGTCACTTCTAAGTCATAAGCTCCGCTCCATTGGATCATATCATATCAATTTTAACAAAGCTATAAAACTCTAAAATATAGTCTCCTCAAAATGTTACATCTTCTTATTTCAGACCAAAATCTTCTTAGTTCAGACCAAAATAACGGTTTTCTTTTCAAGCCACTATATTATATAGTTATATAATGTCTGATATGTCAAAAAGTTATGTTTGTCTAATGTGTATTAGTAGTTACTGTATAATTATATAATGTCTAATATGTCAAAAAGTTCTGTTTGTCCTAATGTGTATTAGTAGTTATGTGTGTATTATTGTGTATTAGTAGTTATTGTATAATTATATAATGTCTAATATGTCAAAAAATTATGTTTGTCCTAATGTGTATTAGTAGTTATGTGTGTATTATTGACATGTATCTTCAATATATGGAAGAGATATGTGTGAGAAGATATGTGTGAGAGAATGTATCTTGATAGGGATAGATGATTTTTAAAAATGAATATATTAAATTTAATAAGTATTGATTTTCTAAGTTTTGAAAATTTAACATAGTAATGAAAAATATTTTATAAATTAAATTATGAAAATTATTTTATAAATTAAATTTTTTTATTTTAATAGATAAATTATTTATGTGTTTTATAAAAATTATAATTAAAATTAAAAAATATATATATCTAAAATAAATATCATCTTGCTTTAGTTTATCTTATTTTTTATTAATTAAAAAAAAAATTCAAATATTTTAAGTCAATTTTGTTTTTATAATTGGTGAAGAGTATAAATTATCATTGTTTTAATTAAATAAATCAATGATGATTTATAATGTTGGTTTTTGAAGATAGTGTTAGCGTCGGAAGTCACTCCCGGATTGCTTGCAGGAGCAGAGCCCAACGCCCATTAGTTTTATGTCACGATTCATTTAATGGGGTGATCGAATGGATAAGGACTCAAGACGATACAACTTTAACTCAGGAAACCGGGCTTGGTATGTAGAAAGAAAGGGAGGTCTTGATCCAACTTCTGTCAGTAAATGATTAAAGGGTGGTAGAGGGAAGACTTGTGAGAAGGGCGAGCAAGACTGCCTCGGGCGACAGGCCTTCAGAAGCTTGAGGATGAAAAACTCGGAAGCCAAGGTCCTCTTGGTCCAGAGCCTCAAGGAGCTGAAGGGTGACTCGACTGGATCCTCCAATTCCGAGTTGTTCAGTGCTAAGTAAATCACAGGAACCGATTAGAAGCAATGCAACTGTTACATTGATCCAACCTACATCATCCTATAACAGCTACAACTCGACTGGATCCTCCAATTCCGAGATGTTCTAACACATTAAACAAAGAGATGGAAAAGAGGTTGACATCCATAAAGAAAGAAGTCTCCAATGCCTTATACATTAACCAAAGCGACCAGTGCTTCATCAAAACTTTACAATTGGGAGCTTTGCTCAACCATCGATCCTTTACAAAATACAAAGACTGAGTTTATATACTCAGAGAAATTCGCCTAACAGAGGCGTGCCCAGTCACCCAAGGCTTGGTCTTCAGTCAAAATCGTACTGATATCCTTCTTCAAACACCACTTTAACTGCGCATGGCTCCTGTAAGGGGAGTAGCGGAACCATTAAAAACTGAGCTAGCGTGTGCAGACCTCCTCCGGCTGGTTGAGAACTTAGCATGACTTCTCTGGAAAAACGGGTACACAGGATCCCCTCGAGTAGACCGCTTGCCAGACCCTCCATACCTCATACTTAATGAATGAGGAGAGGTTTCAACCACCCCTTCTTGCCTTCATTTACTCCAAGCGCAGGCCAGGATCGAGGTCAGGCCCGATGGCAACTGGAGGTCGTGACGGGCCTCTCTGTGACTGAAACTTGACGCCTTTGGCCCCTTTTGCGCAGCTCTTTCTTTCCCCAGTGACCACAGGCTGTGACCATGTGTTTACTCTCAAAGGCACTTTCGACGTTCGCGAATAGGAAGGGGTTGATCCCTACTTCTTGAAATTGTGATGAGCGAAACACCAAGACGGCTTAATCTGGCGCCACGCGTCCCTCTAGATCTAACGGTTCTGAAATATCCCGACGATGTTGTACCTTGAGCCTTGGAATTGCGATGGGTGAAACAGCGAGGAACCTAATCGCGCGCCAGGTGTCTCCTGCGGCTGAGATTGCCCCGTAATACCGCGGGCCCGACTTTGGGCGCCTTTGGTGCTTTCGGGGTTCGGGGTTTCGAGACATAGGACAACAAGGAACCTTCACCCTTCGAATCCCCAAATGTTGAAACACCGACGCGACTAGATCCCACGCCACGCGTCTTCTGGATGGACGGCTGCTATCTTTCCCTGCACATAATATGGGCGCTATCCATTGTGCTAACCTCGGCACAAATTCGTTAACCGCGATTTCCCATCGACCATCGATCTGATTTTATTGATGAATCCGGGCCGTTGACAACGTAATTTCGCCCGCTCACTTGATTTTAGCCTGAAATGGGGCTTTACGTGCTACGCTTGGGCGTTCTTCGTGCAACCTGCAGCTCTTGATGCTCTCAGGCCCAAGACAAGAACTGTCGCTAACATTAGGCTCCATGGGGGATAGAGTCGTCCCTGTGATGCTCTAAGAACTGATTCCGCAGCTTCAGTGCCTTGTTGTTAGGCTATGGAGTCAAGCTCAAAACATCCCGCTACTGAAAATACAGGCCGAAAAATAAAAGTAACAAAATAAAGATACATGCTCAAAGGAACTTATTTATATACAATCATAAACTAATAAAACACTTTACATGGGGCTAGGTGAAAGCAGACTTCCACCATATCCAATCAAGTAACTTCCTGAAGGGAAGCTCTTTCTTTTTGTCGATGATCACCAGCAGGTGGTGTAACCGTGACAGCAGAACAGCTACACTCTTCAACTTCTCCTCAGTGGCTGAAGTTGATATGGAATAGGGGGGCTCCAAGGCATAAAGGACATGCCACTCCATGTACTCGCTGACATGATCATAGAATGAGTGGCAAACCCTGTGAAAAGGGTAGCAGCATGCTTGCTCTGCTCCACAGCTACTCCTACAGGGCTGAACTTCATGAGTCTGCATAGGTGAATGGGCGGGCTCCGGGCAGGAAGTCACCTGTTCCACTGGTTCTTTCTGCTCCTCTTCTTGGCTCTCCCCCAGGTCTGA
>SNQJ01S0249427.1:0-12934 GCA_010110895.2 Picea sitchensis | reverse complement strand
TCTGCCCTGCTGAGCCCAACAGGGCATGCTAGTGCTCCCATTCTTGCTCACCCGGCGACGATTCGAGCACGAACAGTGGTTGTGAAGGATAATGACAAAACACACCTATTAAGTGAGTTGCATTAAGAGGAAAATGATACCCATGTGAGTAGAGGTTGAAGTGGAATATAATGAAGAAACACACCAACTAAGTTATCTCCAATAGGGTCAAAATGACAACATCATCCATGTGAGTGGAGGTGGAGAATATTATTTTCTCATGACTTATGTAAGTAGGTGTCCCACCTTCAAGTTTTAAACAAGACAATGGAGATCCTGATAGTGGTGCAAGTTTGCCTCTTTGACTTGGGAGTCGCAATTTGAAAGCTTGCGTCTTTGAATTGTGCAAGTTTGTGTCTTTGACTCACGACTCAAAACTTTGTGTCTCTGATGAAAAAATACATAAAAAACACAATTGATATCCTGATAGCTATACATTTGTGGTCGCACTTTTCAGGATGTAATCATTTCACCGCCTCTGTGCAAATGGTAAATCGGTGGCTTGACCCTTCAAGACTCGAGGATTAACCATCGATTACAATTTTGTCTTACATAGCTTAAATGGTGTCCACCTTAACCTTTTAAGACCATAAGATACTATCGACATCTTTTCTAAGATTGAAGGGGCAATTAATTAGGATTTATTTATTTATTTATACCTGAAACGGATTATAATTTGATATACGCATATATCATTGATGAAAGCACATTGAATAAAAAAAATTCCATTCAGGTATGCGCGTGGTATCTTCTCCATTGTATTTTGAGAATATTTTCTCGTATTATTTTCGTTCAAGTGCGCGGTGTTCTCTCCATTGTATTTTGAGAATATTTTCTCGTATCATTTTTGTTGGAGTGCACGGAGTTCTCTACGTTAGATTTTTAGTGCACGGAGTTCAAAAACTTTGAAAACGAAGTGTTGGGTCCACAGGGTGTTTGTAAACGTCGAAAGTCAAACTGCGATGTGCCTCTGTTGTTTACATTTGGTATCAGAGCAAGTAGTCTATTCTGCTATTGCTTAGTTCATTGCAGATTATTCTTGTTGGTGCCAAATTTTATTCTCTTATTTTCCTGCGTGAAGGTTTATTTATTTCCTTTCAAATTTTATATAAATGGCTACGTCTGGTAGTAATTCTTCTCAGGTCCAGGTTCCTGTCCTGAGCGAGAAGTCATATGACTCTTAGTATATTCAAATGAGGACGATTTTACGTTCTCAGGATTTATGGACCTATGTTATTGATGGTTATGCTGAGCCAGCTGGTGTAGCAGCAAAATTGGCCCTTTCTAATGTTGACCATGTTTTGCTGAAAGAAAACAAGAAGAAGGATAACAAAGCTCTTGGATTAATCCAGCAAGGATTAAATGAATCCATTTTTATGAAGATTTCTAGTGCTACATCTTCGAAGATGGCTTGGGACTTTCTTGAAACCTGTTATCAAGGTGTGTCCAAGGTGAAGATAGACAAGTTGCAGAATTTGAGAAGGTATTTCAAAAATCTGAAGATGAAGGATAATGAAAGTGTTGATACTTTCATGACTCAAGTAATGAGTGTTGTGAACTAGCTTAGGCAGTATGGAGATGATATTGAGAATAAGAGATTTATTGAGAAAGTGCTGAGAAGTTTACCCAAGAAGTTTGAACCTGTTGTTGTACCCATAGAGGAATTTAAGGATTTAAGTCAAATGCAAATTGATGAGTTAATTGGTTATCTTGTTGCTCATGAATCTAGGATATCTAGATATGAAGAAGGATCATTGGAGCATGCTTTCAAATCCCAATTGCATGGTACCAGAGACAGAGGAAGAGGAAGGTTTCATACTCATAGAAGAGGAGTTCAATTTTCTGGTCCAAAGGACAACATAGTTGAATAAGAGTCTAAGAAGAAGTCCTAACAGAATCCTCATAATTTAAGAGGAAGCAGCAACAAACCCTGGCAGCAAGAAAATTAGAGGTATGATAAAAACTAAAGTACAATGTTATTATTGTAAGAAGTTTGGGCATTTTGCTAACAAATGTTGGAAGAAGCAGGTAGATATTGGAAAGCAGTCTGCACATATCATAAATGAGTCTGAGGATGATCAAAATCTTGTGTTCTTGACTTGTAATGTCACTCAGGAAAGTGCTAATGATATTTGGTTTCTAGATAGTGGTTGCAGTAACCACATGACTGGTAATAAGGATTTATTTTATTTTATTGATACTAGTATTAAGTCTGAAGTAAAACTGGGAAATGACTGTAAGGTTACATTTAATGGTAAAGGTATAGTTCCAGTTTACACTAAGAATAATCATAGAAGAAATATTGACGATGTTTATTTCGTGCCTGGTTTAAAATGCAATCTTATTAGTATTGGACAACTGATGGAGAAAAAGTACAGGGTATTCTTCAAGAACAAGGTATGTACAATCTATGATAAATTACTCAACTGTTTGTTGTGTAATTTATCATAGNTGAGAAATGATTTGAGTGGTTCTTTGAATGTTTATAAAGTTGGAAGTTTAGATGAATCTTGGTTATGGCATTTGAGATATGGTCATTTACATTTTGGTGGATTAGATCTGTTATAGAAGAAACAGATGGTAAAGGGGTTACCTTGTATTCAACAACCTGCAAGCTCTTGTGAGAGCTGCATACTTGGAAAACATCACAGATATAAATTTGTTTCAGGTGTTTCCTTCAGAGAAAAAGCTCCATTGGAAATTGTCCACACAGATTTATGTGGACCTATGCAAACACCTTCTTTAACTAGCTATGTTTATTTTATGAATTTCATTGATGATTTCAGTAGGAAGACTTGGTTGTATTTGTTGAAACAGAAATCTGAAGCTGTTATCCACATTTTTGGTTATCAAGATGATATTATGATTATGTCATGATGATGGAAGATCAAACTCTTCATTAAGAACATTTTCTTGAAGAAGGTTACACTTGTCATTTTCTCCTCAAATCATATTTTGAAAGTAGTTCGCAGGCTGAATATATATTCTCATGCGAGAATCTTAATTCCCGCAGGCTGCTTTTAGCTTGACTGCGAACTTCTTGCATTGTGTCAATGGTTAGGGTGCGGACATGTTTCTAAAGGGAAGAAAATGAATAAGTTCTGGAATCCTTCTAGAAGAATCTTCTAGAAGGATGGGATGGAAGTTCGAATGGTTGGCAAAATCTTGACTTTCAGATATCTTGGGATCATTCCTATCAAGTAACTAATCAATCTTCTCCTATATATTGAGGAGATTATGGAAATGGTTAAGAGAAGAACAAGAAGAAGCAAGCTAATGAGAGATTGATTGGAGAAACTGGTGCAGGAAGCGTATGGAGGATTGAGCTACAATGACACATGAGACAACAAATCATATGTGGTTGAACTTCTTCATGCATGAGCAAGTGGCTGTGTCCGAGCTAGGAGCCG
This sequence comes from Picea sitchensis, assembly GCA_010110895.2. NCBI lineage: Eukaryota > Viridiplantae > Streptophyta > Pinopsida > Pinales > Pinaceae > Picea > Picea sitchensis. The sequence goes on along the minus strand of SNQJ01S0249427.1, from coordinate 9,485 downwards.
TGAAAGAGATCTCGACATCAAGGTTTTCCGGAGGTTGTATATTTATCTTTCAGTTAAATGCAATACATGAATATGTCCCTTTCCCATAATGATGATGTCATCTTATTACATGATTCCTTGATCACGTATATAGTCTAGAGTATTGGACATATTAATACCTTTGCTGTGATTGGTTTGTGTTGTTGTGATTAGGACGACTTCCAAAAGAGCATCGAATGAGCAAGGAACAACAAAGATTAAAGGAGAAGCGTTCATAAGGTATTTCCACCATCCATTTCTCTTAGTTCATTCCAATATCTAGATCTAGGAAAGAAGTAGTGATACATCCGCGTTTTGTTCCGGATCCAGGTGAATCTGAGAGATTAGTCTATGTCAGCACTCCACAATTTATCCATAAAGCGAAGCCTTTGATGTTTTCAAGAGGTTTAATCTATGGTTGAGAATGAGAGTGGTCAGACCATTAAAATCTTAAGGTCTAAAAGAGGAGGTGAATATAAGCAGAATGAATTCATTTAAGATTACAGTGATCTTAAGTGGAGTAAGAAGTTCTTGCTCGATATACTCCTGACATGGAATTAGTGAAAGGAAGAATCAAACTATCATGGACATGTCTCGAAGCATGTTGAAAGAAAAAACATCTTTCAAATGAATATTGGGGAGATGCGGTTCTTTCATTTTATCTTGAATAGAAGTCATTAAGACCGTGGTCGTGTGCAGCCGCACCTCGGGAAGCCTAGGATGGTAAGACTTGCAATGTTTCTCATTTCAAATTTTGAATGTGTTGCATTTAGTCATGTACCTGCAGAAATGAGAGGAAGTTGGATGACAGCGAGATGTATCTTTTGTTGATCGTTGAAGAATCTAGGGCATATAAACTCTATAATCCCATCACCAAAAGAGAAGTATGTAATCAATAGAGATGTTCAATTTAAGAAGATGAAGCTTGGGATGGAAGTATTGTCATCTACATTTGAGGGCTGTGTTACCCGATGAAGATGATGATGCGGAGCTGCAGTGAGAGAGAGATAGACGAGATGGTTCCACATGTATATGCATGTAGCAGAAGTCTTACAAAGGAAGCACCAGATTTCAGCCCATCTCAGTTTAGAATGCCTAGAACTCATGGGCGTGGTGAGCCATCTGGACATGGTGGACATCAATCAGATTCACGAGTAAGTAGTGAATCAAATCCAACTTTAGCTTCATTAACTCATGAATTAGAGGTCAGAAGACTAGAAGATTAAGATAATTGTATGATCAGAATGAATAAGTAGATCAGTTTTCAAATTTTGCATTAATGGCATGTGATCATGTAAGTTTTGATGAAATTTTGCTAAAGAGGATGTTTGGTCCAAAAGCAATAGATGAGGAGATTGATTCAATTGAAGAAATAAAACTTGGGATTTTGTCGATTTACTTGAAGGTAAGAACAACATTGGTGTTAAAATTATGGGTTTATAAAACTAGTGAATGCGCGGATGGTGAAGTTGAAAAGTACAAGAGCCAAGACTTGTAGCTCAGGGATTTAGTCAGCAACTCAACATTAATTACAATGAAACATTTGCTCCTGTGTAAAATTGACCTTTGTGAGGATGGTCTTAGCTGTGCATTTCGAATAGATGGATCATGTGCATAAATAGTACGGTCTAACGATGACTCGAGAAACAAGACAAGATGGATATATTTGGATATGTGGGCCGGAAACAACATAAGTGGACTTTACATAAATGGCGAATGGGGAACAATATCCATCCTATTCCTGAGAATGTTTAAAGATAAGTGGCATCCCCTCTGGTGTGCGTGGTAGCTGATCCTCTGGAAGCGTGGTTCTCTTCGTAAGATGCGATGAGATTAAAGTACCTATTATATATCAGCGGATGCTGATCTTAGCCCACTCGGCTCTCTGGTTCTTCTTCTTCATCATCTGCTGCTTCTTGTGCCTCATCATCCACCACCAAAACAATAAGTAGTTCTTGTTCTTGATCTGCACCTGCCTATGTATTATGATCTGATTGATACACAACCCAACTAGCTTCAGGTTTCCTGGGTGGAGTATAGAAGGTAAAGTGACCACTGGTGGCCTCCAAAGAATAAGTCAATCGGTCTTTGGCAGATATCTCTACATGCTCTATTATCATAATGGATATTGCTCGCTAATGGTGAACGCGCTAGGGTTGTAGTGAATTGTAATAGTAGGGACGAGTTTAAGAGGATGTGCACATTGATTGCATAGGAACGAACCGTTCAAGTTCATTGAAATCATATGACGGTAAGAATAAAGTGCACGTTTGCGGATGGAAGGAGTTTGTTGGACATTATGTAAAAAGTGGGTATCCGCGTATATGCCAATTCAAATTAGATAATATAATGGTAAATGACAACTAATGTTCTTAAGAGTTTTGAAAGGTTTCATTTACGTCACTCTCCCATTGTTATTTTCATGTTTCTCAATACCGAATTTATGTAATCTAGTTGTTCAATATACCAAATTTAAATAATTTAGTTTCCAAAGGTCCTAAGACATGAATGATTCGATTATTTGTTAACAATTTCAATTAAATAATTTTGTAAAGAGTTTAATATTACATGGCATCACATAAAATTCACCTTAGTATGAGTGTGGTTACATGCGTGTGGTTGTTAGAATAAAATAAATTAATATAACTTTATTTTATTTTAAAATTTATTTATATATAAATTATAAATTTTATATTTGTATTATTGTTTTATTTAATCAAATTTGTATTATTGTAATTTTATATTTGTATTATTGTTTTATCTAATCAAATTTGTATTATTGTAATAAAAATGTAGAAGAAAGAGATTCCATTATTATTTAGTAATTATCATATTAAATTTTATATTTATGGATTTATTATCAATAAATCATATTAAACTATATATTAATGAGTTGATTATAACCGAAATAGTAGAGAGCTATTGTGTTATTTGTTTTGGTTTTACAACATTTTCTTAAATTGTATAAGAGAAAACCATGATATTATATATAATCAAATAAAATGTATTGATTTATTCACAATTAATTAATTTAATAGACAAAAATTGTAATGTGTTCTTTAAATTGTTTTGTTTTCCATATGATAAATGTTGTAGTATAAACATTGTTTTTCATATGATAAATGTCTTAGTATAAACACCTATAATAATAAATGAAATTTAATTTGAAGAAACATGATTAATCATGAATTGACATAGGTTAATATTTTCATTATTTATTACTTGTTTTTTTTCAAGTGACAAATAAAATATAGTATGTGACAACAATTACAAATATAGTATAGGGTTTCTTGTGTGTGTATTTAAAAAATTAATATTAAATTATATATTTTTTAGAATTGTCAAAGTCAACATATGTCTGAAATTACAAACATTTTTTTGTTTCATCTGCAGGGATAAAAGTCTTAGATCATAGGTATAGGTCTCCTCTAGTGTCATATAACTCATTTAGAGAGAAATGGTTAAGCCGGCAATTATAGAAGAAATCTGAGAGCATGTATTCTAGAGGTTTGTTGATATATGTGAAGACAAAATAGATTAAAAATATTAAACAATAATGAAATTTTAAAACAATTATATATTTGAAATATGCACTTAGCCCATTTCGATCTATGTCTATAGTTTTAAATCCAACAACTAAATTTTTTATCCTATAGAAAAGTGACGTCAAAGACAAAGATATAGAGGTATTCACAAAAATGAATATTTTTATGTTCTGTAGACCGAACCACTAGGTTTTCCATCCCAAACCTAAATACGAGTGTAAAGTCCTTACACCTTGTCAATCTCGCCCAAAAATTTGAATTCAAACAAGCGTGCACACGCTCCCTAAAAATATTTTCCTTCTCTATCTTTGTCCTCCCTCTCATACATATACCCCCTCTCTATATCACTCCTCCCTCTCTGCCCCTTGTTTGTCTCCCTCTCTCCCCACCACACTCTTATACATGGGTAGACCTAGACAGCCAAGGCTTAGACATCACAAGTCATGGAAAGACCTACACCTAGAACTGCCTTCATATTCCCATGCTCTCACCGACTCTCTCTCTCTCTCTCTCTCTCTCTCTCTCTCTCTCTCTTCCACCCTTTCTCTCTCTCCCCTCATTTGGTGGTCCTTGATCTCACTATATCTACCCCTCTTTCTCTCTCTCTATTCTCCCCTCTTTGAATCCCTCTGTATACCTCCTTCTCCTCATTCTCTCTACCCCCTCTCTTTCTCCTTCCCTTTTTTTTTTTTAATTTAGAATTTTTTATTTCTCTCTCACCCCTCTTTATATTCTCTCTCTTTATATCTCTCTACCCCCTTTTCCCTCTATCTCACCCTTCCTCTCACAATCAATCTCATTCCCTCTCCACCCTTTATCTCTCCACTTCCTCTCACAATCAATCTCCTCTCTCTCCACCCATCCACTCCATCCCTAGGTCTCCCACCTCCTCCACTATCTCTCCTCTCTCTCTCATCCTTCTACCCTCCACACTATCTCTCCGCCTTCCTCTCTCTCTCTCTAGCCACTCTCTTTTGTCTCCCTCTTCCCCCCCTCTCACACACTCAAACCTCCTTGTCAACCCCCCCTCTCTTTCTTTTCTCTTCCCCCCCTCTCACACTCCACATTCTCTCTCTACCCTTCGTCCATGTATCCTCTCCCCTCCTCCCACTATCCTCCTCTCTTCTCCTCTTGACGTTGGTGGTAGCGTTGGACGTGACGTGTGAAGGTCCAGCCCCTTCCCTCTATCTCCCCCCCTTCCTCGACACTCAATATCACTCTCTACCTCCTCCTCCCTCTCTCTCTCTTTCCTATCCCTCTACCGGTATCCTCCCCTCCTCTTTTCCTGTTCTCTCTCCTTTTTTTTCTTTCTCTCCTCCCAATCTCGAGACTCTCCTTGCTCTCTCCCCCATACCACTATCTCTCCTTTATCTCCTACATCTACCCCCCATATTTTCCTCTCTCTCTCATCTCACACTCTCATACACTCTCTCTACTTCCTTACAATGCCTTGCTCTTTCTCCCTCCACACACTTTCTACCAGCCCTATGTTCTTCCTCTCTCTCTCCCTCTCACACACACTTTCCTACCTATATTTCTTCCTCTCTCTCTCCTCCCTCCTAATAGACTCCTCTCTACCTCCCCTCTCTCTCCCTCCCACACTCTAATAGACTCACTCTCTACCTCCCCTCTTTGTCTTCCTCTCTCTCCCTCCCACACTCTCACACACACACTTTCTATCCCCACTCTATGTATTCATCTATCTCCCTCCCACACTCTCACACACATTCTTTCTATACCCCCTCTATGTCTTCCTCTCTCTATCCCTCCTTGCCTCTGTCTCCCCCATTCCTCTCACAATCAGTCTCACTCTCTCTCCACATTGTCCTTGTCCATCCCCCTCTCTTTCTCTCTCTCCCCCCCCCTCTCACACTCACACATTCTCTATCTACCCCCTCCTCCATCTATCTCTCCCCCTCCCTCTCACTACATATCCTCTCTTTCTGTCCTACATATACCACCTCTATCTTTCTCTCGTTATTGTTGGTCTCACTCTCACTATATCCCCCTCCCTCTATCTCCTCTCCTCTCCCTCCATTTCTCTCTTTATATATCTCTACCCCCGTTTCCCTTTATCTCCCTGTTGGCAGACACACATGATTTTTGATACTTATCATGATCGAAAGAGACTATACCTTTATGTAGCTTCCATCACCTTCTATTTGTAAATGTTTATGTTTCTGAGTTTTGAGGCGATGATTGGGTTAAGTTTACCTTATTGAGTTTTTTTTAGTTTGCATTTTTGTTTGTTTTATTTTTAATTCATGACTGTAAGCATGAATTTAAACATAAAACTTGGCTTGGTTTCATAATCTTTTACCTTAGAAATATCATTTTAAAAGACACCCATATATTATTAAAATTCAAATCTTATGAAATGGTTGATTAATCCACTATCGAAATCTCTGTGTATTATGGTTATCATGAATTCATTGGTTCTATAGTTCATTGTGGAAATGTTTGAATGCACAAGAACCTTGGTTAACTGTTGATATTGTTCTCATAATTTCAATTGCCAAATCATCATTCATGCAAATTAGTACAGGCATGTTGTACTTGCGTTTTCGTTTCACCTTGCTGGCCCGAAACATTAATGAGACCATTAATTATGCACATAGGGTTTTGTACTCTGTAGGGTTTGACACTCATCATGAGAAATGGTTTGGAGTTTTACGAACCTTCTGGTTTTCATTTTCCCTAACTCTCTTGTCCGAGTTATGATAGCCCCCAGACTCTGCGATTTTCGTGCCATTACATCCCGCTTAGACCTGTCTCTGCTGCTTGTCCCTTGGAAACCTAAACCTATCCCTTCTGATATCTGTTGTATCCTTGTCATAGTGGTAATGACACCCGTGGTTCGTATCAAGCCGAACAGATGCCAAGATCTGCTATCCCATGATGATGCTATTGACGACCTGAAGGTTCATGGATGGGATGTGTTCCTCAATAAGTTCGAAGGCTATAATCTCCAGGTTGCAAAATATTTTGCACAAACTTTTGATGGTTTCAGGGCCAAGATTGGGGATATACAGTTGGAATTAACAGAGGATTTCATGAGCAAGGCGACAAGACTCCCATTAAAAGGTGAGACATGGTTTAAGAACGCTAAAATAGAAGATGTCCCATGGATTTTATTCATGTCTTCCCGCAAAACCACTTGTTGTACAAAAGGTATTCCTATTGCTCTGTTAAAACCTAGATGGCACAGTCTCCTTTTAATTCTGAAGTAGTTTGTTACATGTGAAGGCCGATATGGGCTGTTTTTTCTGTACCACATTCGTTTGCTTATGAATTTCATAGGGTTTTATTTGGATATGACTTTTTACCTATTGATGAGTCTTTACAAAATTTCCAAGCGCTATAAGTGACAGGGTATCAATTCGAGTCTGTTTCACCATGGACTCATTAAAATTTTGTTGGTTTATCACTTGTCAAAAATAAGTGACAATTGGGAGACCTTTATGATCATAAATGGCTTCACCCAGGCCGACTCTACAGTCAACCCTCTCTTAATTGTAAATCCTAATTAGGATAGACCAGTAACTGAAAGCTAGGTCGTTAATTCAATTTATGGCCCATAATTTATTGAACCAGTTACTGTTGTTGATGAAACCCCTGTGGATAAAGAACTACCATGTAGGTTTTCACCTGGAAGATCTCTAGAATAAGTAATTTCTGAATTAAAAGAAAAGGATCGCCCTATGCCTATGAACGATTCTAGTTTAAATGTTAATGATAAACCTGTTGTGAAGAATTTCCGTAAGGGAAAGAAGCCACAAAGCACAAATTTAAGTTTCAGGAATAAGAATGTTGGTCATTTGATTTCTAGAAAACTAAGAAATTGAAAGAGTAATCATCTGAGCTCGATCGATCCGATCAAGATCGATGATCGGTGTTCAGATCGTGAGGTAGATGATTTCTTGGCTCGTGAAGACCCAGAAAATTAGTGTTCTAGGAGAGAGGTTATTACCCATGTTGAATAGTATGATTTCGTGACCAATTTACCCCCATTTATTAAGGGTAAAGAAGGTTTTTCGGGTATCGGTCACGACCTGGAACAAACCACAAGTAAAAATGAAGCACCCCTTGTCGACTGTGTTCCACGTTGATCTACCATTTTCCCGATGCACTTTGATCGATGTCTCGACTGGATAAAGCGTTACTATACATATGTTCCGCTCTTACATGCTCGAGTTAAACGCTTGGCTACTCAGAATGCTCTGTTGAAACAAGAGAACCTTGACCTGAAGGAACACACAGAGAGGGAGAAAAAATGATTTAAGAGTGTCGAGAATATAATCATTAAGAACACAACCAATTTCAAAGAAATTATAAATTCTGAACTGTCAGATCCCTCTTTGGCTAATTTTTAATGGTAAAACGATTTTGTTTTGATTTCATTCAATTCTGTTATGAAAAATCGAAATAAGTAGATTTCATTTGCTAAAAATAAGACTAGCTACAGGATCTATGATTCTCTAGCCAGTCTCTTTTGAATAATAATTAGCAATTGTTTTTCTGAATATCAAATTGGTTTTTTCTATTTACAGGAAATGGAAGATTATACTGTTGATTGCATGGAGCAAACACTTTGAATCATATGCTCAAATATCCAGTAGTTTCTATCTTTTTTTTTATGTTTATAAAACTTTGGCTTATTTAGACAAAAACCAACTCATGCATGAGTGGTTACTATTTTCACTATTTTTGTAATATTATCCATTTTTTGTGGATTCAACTCTATCTTGTATGATATGAGCATTTGAATCCTGAACTAGTTTAAATACTGTTCACTCTTGGTGGTGAAGGGATCTTTTTTCTGGATACAGTATGGACATGTAACTTTCAAGACAGTATGGACAAGTTGCTCACTCCTTGGATTTAGATCAGCGTGACGCTAACCCATTACGTTTTCCTTTTATATTATGGAATGTTATTACATTTATACAACTTTAGTCTTATTCTCGTATGATATTTCATATTATTCAACACTTTAATTCTGTCTATAAATTTGTCCTATATTATATATGTGATCAATATTTCATTTAAATATCATTGATTTAGGCTTGATGTTAAATGATGTATTACATGAATACTTAATATTAAATTTATTTCACTATAAGTGTTCATCATTGCAATATCACTAGATATGTGTGTTTATTACTCTGCTCTTATATTCCTTCTCTGAAAACACCTTTGAGTTTGCTTCTGGGAGTGTTAACCCCAATCTGTTACAATTTTTTCTCAAAGGAAAGACAACTGGGAGTTTGAATTGCACAAAGACATAAACTCATTAGTTGATTAATCTTAGGTTAGTTTACTCGTATTCTAGTTCTTTTGTTAGTTCATTTATCAATGAAATAAGAATAGTTTAAATTAGCTTTGACTGTTATTTTGTTCTTATTTCAATTGTGTCTGATTAGTATTCTTTAGTTCTTTAGATTTTAAATATAAAATATAAAAATATAAAATGTATGTTCTTTCTTTATCTACTTCATAAACATCTTCAAAAAACATCTATTTCGCAAGATATCGCTAAAATCTTGCAAGATTGTATATATATTATATATAAGAATACACACATATTCATTTCCTTATTGAGACATTTGTAATTATTGAATTTATATCCTTAGTATTATAGCTTTAGATTGGTTTATTTCTTTTACTGTTTTTTTTAGAACTTTAGTTGGCCAACGGAGCCATTAAACCCGTCAGGTCATTTCATTCCAAATGGCTTGGGTTATTTAGACAACCCCACTCCAGATCTGAACTTTCAGTTGACAGTGTGTCATTTATGCTCGTCAACACTCCCCCCTTCCTCTCACAATCAGTCTCACTCTATCTCGACCCCCTCCTCCCTCTCTCTCTCCCCCTCCCTCACACTATCTCTCCTCTCTCTCTCTCATACATCTACCCCTCCCA
>SNQJ01S0249426.1:0-12934 GCA_010110895.2 Picea sitchensis | reverse complement strand
TTAATGTATTATTTAATAATGTATAAATATTTGATTAATACATTAACGTATTTATTAATATTGTATAAATATATTAATTATAATATATTTAAACATTATAATAATGATATAATGCATTATTATAATATATTAATGTGCCTATGTATTATTACATATTACATATTCATGTATCATTACTTTATTAATATATCATTACCTTATTAATACATTATTCTATTATTGTATAAATATTCCATTAATATATTAATACTTAAAAATAGATTATTATTATTAATAATATATGAATTTTTTATAAATGTATTTATTAATATTATTTTTAATGTATGGATGCTTTATTAATCTATTAAAAATCCAACCATGTTAAGGGTTGGTGTGGCTCAGGCCGGGTGCATCCCCGGGTGATTTTGACGGCTTAGATGCCCATGAGTCGTGATTTTGACGGCTTAAGCCACAGGTTAATCGCGTAGCCAACAAGTTCAGCACAAATTAACAAACAAAAAAAAAATCTATTAAATTAATAACATTTTAATACTTTATTAATTGTTTTCATAATTTATAAATGTATTTATTATTTAACTAATTCTTTAATGATTGCGTTATTAATTTATTAATAATTAAATATGTTACATTAATACTTTACTAATGTATTTATTAATTCATTTAATGTATTAAAGGTATGAAATAATTTTTTGTATTATTACTTTAACAATGTATTATTAATCTTTTACTTTAAGTCATTACAAAATACTCATTATGAGCTTTATTCATGTCATTATGAGAATTGAACAAAGGTGGGGAAGATCACAATCATTCCTCGGAACCATCCAAGCTACATCCAATTGACCTTTTACTTTATTATTATATTAATATTAATAATATTTTTACTCTATTATTATATTAATACTTTAACAATGTAGTAATTAATATTATATAAATGTATTACTTAATTACTACATTACATTATTAATGCATTAATAAATTAATACTTTATGGTATACATTCATGTAAAATAATACTTTAATTTATACATTATATTAATATAATAATGTATTACTACTTTAGTAATGTATTTATTAAAAAAATATTAATTTATTAATTAATTAAATTAATACATTAAAATAAACATCAATGTCACTCATAGTCATGACCATAAGAAATCATAATGATGGTCCAGCATAATCAAGCACAATCATTTTCAATAAATGTATTAACGTATTAATACTTTAATAATCTGTTTATTAATGTATTATTACTTTAATAATGTATTAATTTATTATTGTATTGATGATGATGATGATTATTAACATCCATTGAGACCTAGTTGGTCTATCCGACCTTAAGAGGGTAAGTGATTACTTGCAATTCTTTATAATTTTGTTTCTGTGCTTGAAAAACATTAAGAGAAGCTTTCCAAGATCACCATACTTTTGTTGAGTTAAGAGGTTAGGAAGGTTGGTAGTGTGACAAATTGGGCCAAGGAGGCCACTTAGGGGAACGTCCGCCTAGGGCGCACAAGCCAATCACCTAGGCGCAACACTTCTTGACCTTTTGATGATGAATTAAATATATGTAAAATAAATGGTTCCCTTGGTATATAAGGTGAACCAAGACTAAAATAAAGCATTCTTACCTTTCTTCTGAAGCTATGTGTCTTGATTGTTTTCTTTTCTGAGTTTACATTTTACATTCACGACAATTTCGTTTTTAGGGTTTCTGAAGAATAACTAGTGCACCTTCCTTTATGGTTGCCTCCTGGTGACATCGTTTTCCATGCTTCCACCTCTGAGAGCAATATTATATCATTATATAGCCACTCTCTCAGGGAGAAAATCATTTCCTTTGAGTTTTCTGAGGCAGAAGGGAGGGCGCACCAACTGGGGTTTGCGCCCTTGCTGGATTCTTCCTTGTGGGAATGAAGTGAGTGCGTCCTCTTCCATGGATGCACTGGGCTTCTCCCACTAATCCCCGAAGGTCACTCTGAGATCGCAAAAACCTCTTGGCCACTCTCTCTTCACCTCGATCTGAATCCCCATTTGCTTGGTCACCCAAACTAATGGTGCACCCATGTTCAGATTTGCGCCCCTGAGGAGAGTTTTTGGTCAGAAGCCGAGATATGGCTTGCATGGTCACCTTCTCCTGTAGATCGCCTTCTTGGGTAGATCAATTGGTATCAGAGCCTCAAGATCCATGGAAAATCTTTTGATCTTGAAGATTGAGCCAAATTACTTTTGGGGGGGTTTCATGAAATAATCCAGAGTTTGCCCATTCTAGGGTTTCCATTTTATGCAAGAAGATACACAGATCTCATAATCCCCAAGGGCGCCCACATCTCCATTTCCATAGAGAGGATAGCCATAGATATAAAACAATACAGATCTCTCCCTCTAGACCAGTTCAAGCTCCGTTGCCTTAGGGTTTTGAGTCCTTTGTTCTCAAAACAGGGTCCTCTGTTCAACATTGCATCCTAGGGGCACCTTTTCTCTTCAGTTGGCTTCACAATGCCTCCATGCAAATATCCTTTAGAATTCGACTCACATTCCAACACATTAAATCCCATCCCAGATCTTGCCTTCGTCCTCAATGAGCTACTCAAAATGCAACAACAAAACAATCCATATCCATTCCGGTTGGACACTTGAATCCAACTACCCAAGTTTTCTGGGAAAATGAATGGTGAAATGGTAGATTCTTGGATCCATAGCCTGTCCACCTATTTCAATACATGTCTAGGCCTTACCGAGGAAATAAAACTTGAGACTCTCGCCTTGCAATTAGAAGGACTGACACAAACTTGGTGGGATACAGAGCAAGAGAAGACCACATTTGTGATAGAGATTGGGGATGCTCCATAATCCTCTACTTCGCAACCCATCAAAACCTGGGCTTGACTTTCCGAAGCTTTGAGAAATCACTTCTACCCACCTGGGTATGTGAAATCCTTATGGATCAAATGGCACCAACTTCGACAACTCCCTTTACAAGGAGTGCAAGGCTACATAGACTTCTTCTGCAAAATGTGCCTCTTACTTCATGTTCCATATCCGGAAGAGGTACTCATATTAAAATTTGTGGTTGGGTCATTAATTCAATTCCGTTAAGAAGTACAGCTGTTTGAAAATCCAACTTCAGATAAAACCTTTCAGAGATATTTGGCTATAGAAAGGAAAGTCGCTTATAGAGGTCGTATTCCTTAGTCCCGCCCTTACACCAACCCCCTTGCCTCTCAACCATCTAGCTCCCATCCCTCAACCCTCTTTCCACCTCCTCGGACTCAAAACCCCACACCTAATACAACTACAAGGACACCCTGGTGCTCATTCCACAAAACTACTTCACACAATTCATCAGATTGTCGAATCCTCCAAAATCTAAAAACCAACAAAACTCTACTCACTAAGCTCATTATGCCTTTTCAAGTAGAAGATACCAAATAAGTTCCTCTGGAAAATCCCACAAAAGTAGATCCCTCATTGATTCTAATGACCCAGGAAGATTCCAACGCATCCACCCAAGCCCTCTTCACCCATAACTACCAAATCAAAAATGCATTGGCTTTACTGATTATGGACAATGGAAGCCAGAAAAATTTGGTGTCTCAAGCCCTTGTCAACCGCCTTAATCTTGTCACCACTCCACATCCGCAATCCTATCAACTCGGATGGTTCCAAAAGGATGGCCCTCGCCTCCTAGTTTCCAAGCATTGTCTGGTCACTTTTTCCATAGGCCAATTCAAAGATATTGTCTTCTATGATGTCTCCCCCTTGGATTGTGTAGATTTGCTACTCAATATCCCATACCAAACCCAAATAAATGCTATCTATCTAGCCAAATCCCGCTAGGAAAAAATTATCAAAGAAGTCCACACTTATATATTAACTGCATCAGAACCCAAACCCCCTTCTACCAAAGAAAAAATCCCACATGTACACTTAAACCAATGTGTCTCTCTCTGTTTGGTGCGCCCAATAACACCAAAAAATACAATGCACACTGTTCTTGAAACTATGACTCCCCTACTCCACGAGTTCGCATAGGTATTTAAACCTCCAGAGGGACTTCTCCCCTCCCTCCACATTGACCATTCCATTCATCTCATCCCCGGATCTACCTTACCTAACATCCCTACTTATCGGTTGGCCCCAATAGAAACAGAGGAAATGGAAAGGACAACTGACCGACCTCATCAACTTTGGCCACATCCAACCTTCATCTTCTCCCTATGCTTATGTCACCTTTGTCATCCCTAAACGAGATACCTTAGAAATGCACCTTGTCACTGATTACCGAGCCTTGAAAAAAGCCACAATAAAAAATTGTTACCCCCTTCCCCAGATTGAGGAACTACTCGAAACCCTCCAAGGATCTAAGTGGTTTACTAAATTGGATTTGACATCCGACTACCATCAAGTTCGAATGAACCCAGATGATGTTTGGAAAACAACGTTCAAGACCAAATTTGGTCTTTTTGAGTGGAAAGTCATGCCTTTCGGTCTCACCAACAACCAAACCACTTTCATGAGGCTCATCAATGACATCTTCAGAGAACATTTGGGTCTATTTGTGATCATCTACTTAGATGACATTCTCATCTTCAGTCGGACATGGGACACTCACATGCAACATGTCCGACAAGTTCTCCAAATTCTCCAAGAACACAAGTTGCAAGTCAAAGAGAAGAAATCATATTTTGGTCAGAATTCAGTCCCCTATCTCGGCTTTTTGGTCAGCTCAGAGGGTATTCAACTAGATCCAACCCGCATCCAAGCATTGAAACAATGGACTCTACCTTCTTCAGCTAAGGAGTTGAAAAGATTTTTGGGTGGCATCAATTTCTATCGTAAGTTCATTCCCTCTTTCTCAAATCTTGCTCAACCTTTGCATCAGCTCTCAAATACTTCTTCTACATTCATCCGGACCAAAGAAGAAACTACTCACTTTGCTCAGCTCAAAGACGCCCTCTACTCATCCCCTGTTTTACATCTGGCAGACCTCTCCCAACCCTTTGAGATTGAGTCTGATGCCTCACAATATGTTATTGGTGCCGTACTTAAATAGGGAGGACACCCCATTTCTTACCACTTTGAAAAATTGCCCGAGGCAAAGAAAAAGTATAGTACCTATGACAAGGAATTTTATAGTCTGGTGCAAGCACTCAAACAATGGAGGCATTATTTGTTGGGTAAAGAAACCATTCTGCATACTGACCATCACCCTTTGATTTTCATCAACTCTCAACGAAGATTCAGGAAGAAAGGCACCTTAAATGGGCCTCCTACATTCAACAATTTCACTTAGTCATCAGATACAAGAAAGGCACTTCTAATAAAAAGGTTGATTTGCTAAGTCGACCTCCCACTCCAGTTCTTTCCATTCTAGAAGTGCGTTGTGCTACTTATGACACATGGAAATATCAATATGCTACTGACACCGACTTTCGAGATATTTGGGAAGCTTTGCAAAGCCCCACAATGATCAATCAGACCCCCTCCTAGACTACTCTATTCGGGATGGGTGGCTATATAAGTTGAATTTTCTATGCATTCCACACTCAGAAGACTGCCTCTTTCTCATCAGGGAAGCGCATGCTTCAACCTATGAGGGCTACTTCGGGACCACAAAGACCACCCAACATCTGCAACGCCATTTTCATTGGCCTTCCATGCAGCCTCAAGTTGAAAATTTTATCAGAGCTTGTGCCTTATGATCACAATCCAATCCATCCAACCGAAAGCATGGGTTGTATCAACCACTGTCACTTCCTTCTCGGCCTTGGGAGTCAATCTCAATGGACTTCCTAAGTGAACTTCCAACAACCCAAAAGAAACATGATGCAATCTGGGTAGTGGTATGCCGCGTCAACAAAATGGCACTTTTTATCCCATGTACAAAGACTACTACAGTAGTGAAAATAGCGGAACTCTATTTCTGTCATGTCTAGCCCCATTTTGGCCTCCCAAGCAGTATCATCTCAGACATAGATTCTCGCTTGCTCAGTGCATTTTAGAAGACCATATGGGCACTATTGGGGTGCCACCTCAAGTTCTCTACTGCATTCCATCCTCAAATGGATGGCCAAATAGAGGTTGTCAACAGAGTCTTGGTGCATGCTCTTCGAACTCACTTTGGGCACAACAAACAATGGGACAATTACTTACACATTCTCCAGCATAGCTACAACAAGGCAACACATTCTCCAACATAGCTACAACAAGGAAACACATTCTTCTACAGGATTTTCACCTTTTGAAGTCTGCTTGGGCTTCCAACCAGCATCTCCAACCGAGCTCCCACTCACTTGGGCTCCTCCAGGTACCTTCCATCAACAACAGGAACAACTATGAGCTCAACGATTTCTCCAACAAATTGCACAACGCCACAGTGCAGTCACATCAACACTCAAAGCAGCCCAAGATCTTGCCAAGTAGCACCATGACAAAAAAAGAACCTTCATGGCCTTTCAACCAGGGGATCAAGTATGGTTACACTTGGATAAGAAGCTCTTCAAAGGCCACCATCACAAGCTTCTTCCAATCAGATATGTTCCATATACAATACTCGACAAGATTGGAGAAAATGCATATAGGTTGGATCTGCCACCACAACTGGGAATCCACGATGTCATTAATGTAAATCACTTAAAGTTGTTTGAGCCTTCCCTCTTGAAAGAACCAGTCACCATCACTCATCCAGTGGACAACATTCTCGATTTCCAACTCCCATTGGCCAAAGACACTATACTGGACACTCGAAGTCACTCTACAAGACACCAGACTTACACTTCATATCTGGTAGCCCACCAAGGCCAAACTCCAGCTCAGGCAAAGTGGATCACAACTGATGTATTTCACAACAAGTTTCGACATCTTCTCATTGAATCCGAGATGCTTCCATATATAAACAGGGAGGAATTGGGCCAAGGAGGCCACCTAGGGCACATAAGTCAATCACCTAGGCACAACACTTCTTAACCTTTTGATGATGAATTAAATATATGTAAAATAAATGGTTACCTTGGTATATAAGGTGAACTGGGACTAAAATAAATTGTTCTTACCTTTCTTATGAAGCTATGTGTCTTAGTTGTTTTATTTTCTGAGTTTGCATTTTACATTCATGACAATTTTGTTTTTAGGGTTTATGAAGAATAACTAGTGTGCCTTCCTTCATGGATGCCTCCTAGTGACTCTTCTTGCCATGCTTCCACCTCTGAGAGAAATCTTATCTCGGTATCTAGCCACTCTCTCAGGGAGCAAATCATTTCATTCACGTTTTCTGAAGTAGAAGGGAGGGTGCACCAACTGGGGTTTGCGCCCTTGCTGGTTTCTTCCTTGTGGGAATGAAGTGAGTTCACCCTCTTCCATGGATACACTAGGCTTCTCCCACTAATCCCCGGAGGTCACTCTAAGATCGCCAAAACCTCTTGGCCACTCTCGGGTCACCCCGGTCTAAATCCCCATTTGCTTGGTCACCCAAACTAATGGTGTGCTCCTGTTCAGATTTGTGCCCCTCAGGAGAGTTTTTGGTCAGAAGCCGAGCTATGTCTTGCGTGGTCACCTTCTCTTGTAGATCGCTTTCTTAGGAAAATCAATCCAAGCTACACCCAATTGACTCTAATATTTTTACTCTATTATTATATTAATACTTTAACAATGTAATAATTAATATTATATAAATGTCTTACTTAATTAATATATTGCATTATTAATGCATTAATAAATTAATACTTTATGGTATACATTCATGTAAAATAATACTTTAATTTCTACATTATATTAATATAATAATGTATTACTACTTTAGTAATGTATTTATTAAATTTTTATTAATTAATTAATTAATTAATTTAATACATTAAAATAAACATCAATGTCACTCATAGTCATGACCATAAGAAACCATGATGATGGTCCAACATAATCAACCACAATCATTTTCAATAAATGTATTAATGTATTACTACTTTAATAATATGTTTATTAATGTATTATTACTTTAATAATATATTATTAATGTATTAATTTATTATTGTATTGATGATGATGATGATGATGATGATTAATGTCCATTGAGATCTAATTGGTCTATTCGGAATTAAAAGGGTAAGTAATTACTTGTGATTCTTTAGAATTTTGTTTCTGTACTCGAAAAACATTAAGAGAAGCTTTCCAAGATCACCATATTTTTGTTGAGTTAAGAGGTTAGGAAGGTTGGTAGTGTGACAAATATTTTGAAAATGAGATCTAATATGGGTATAGGAGCTCATGAAAATTTGTTCTTATTTTAGCAATGCTTATGTTTTTATTTACACTTGGCAAAACAAATAGATAATTTTGATCTTCTAGATTAGGGTTGATTACATCCTTATAATACCTTAATTTTCTTTTTCCCTCTAACTCTTTATCACACCACACTTTCTCCTTAAATTTTGATTTGTTGTTTTTTTTAATAATATCTTTATTCTCCAAAATGGTGTCTTCCATGATTCCCCAATAGACCACATCTTTAACAATTATTACTTTCACAATGTATTAGTTAAAAATGTATTAATGTATTAATTAATTTATACATTACATTATTAATGTATTAATATTTAATATGTTACATTATGCATAATGCATTAATACTTTAATTTATATATTACAACAATGTAATAATGTATTGTTAATGTATCGATAGTTGATGAGGTTACATTATACAATAATATAATAATGTATTACTTTATTACTGTATTAATAGTTTAGTAATCTATTTTTTAATGTATTTATTGATATATTTAATGTATTAACTTATTAGCTTATTATTACTTTATAAATGTATTAATTAATTAATTAATACATTAAATTGTTAATCTATCAATCATTTAATATGTTACATTAGACACTAATGTAAATTAATACTTTAATTTAAAAATGTTTATTGTATATTATATTAATGTTACATTACACATCAATGTATCAAGTACTTTAATGTAGTAATATATTACACAGTAATGTAT
Source organism: Picea sitchensis (assembly GCA_010110895.2). NCBI lineage: Eukaryota > Viridiplantae > Streptophyta > Pinopsida > Pinales > Pinaceae > Picea > Picea sitchensis. Next base: position 3,939 of record SNQJ01S0249426.1, on the reverse strand, counting down.
TATACATTTTATTAATGTATAATATTAATTTATAATACATTAATGTATTATACTTTAATATATTAATGTCTTATACATTAATACTTTAATGTATTATACATTAATACTTTACTGTATTTTAATTACATTAATGTAATACATTATACATTAATGTAATGTATTATTAAATACATTAATACATTATATTATTAATATACCAATCAATTAATATGTTATATTTATACATTAATACATTTATTAATCAATTAATACTTTAATTTATACATTTTTTATTATACATTAAATTAATATTTATAAATTAAATTAATGTAATAATAAATTATTATATTAATTAAATGTATTGATATATTAATGGTCCTTCTTAAGGCATGCTGGTCATCAACTAGCAACAACCATTTTATTAGCACTATTAGTTTGGAAAGGTAAAAAAGACATCGATCGACTTATATCAACCATTTTTATAAAGTGATTGTTACTAGTAATATTAGAGTTGAAATTTTCTAGGAATTGAGCTATTCTTTTAATCATTATAAGATTTATAATGCGCTACTTGACATGTAATTGTTCCTCGCAATCACGTCAGTCAAAACCCTATATTGGATCAGCGCTCGTCGGCCTAAGCAAGTACCTAAAATGTTCTTTGATTATATTCCTAAGCAAGTACCTAGGATGTACTTTGATTGTATATTTACTGAGGATGTTCTTAGTTGATTATAATTATAAATATATGTTAATTTCCAATATTTTTGTTTTTTATTATGTCCCAATAAATTATATATCATTTAAATTTTCATATTAGCATAATATTATCATTTAAATTATATATCATTTAAATTTTCATATTAGCATAATATTATCATTATTGATTGTTAATTCTCTTTCTCACAACTTTCCAATAAAAGATCAATAATTTATTTAGAGAGATAGGTTAATCATAATATATTTTGAATGAGTAAAAATCTCAAAACAATGGACACTATCTACTTTAATGCTTTTTAGTTTATGCAAAATTGATATTGAACTTGTTATTTTGAAAGTCTTGAAAGTAAAAACAAAACTTTAAAGGTGGTGCATCAATCAACTAAGCCATTTTTTTTTTCATTGTAGTTCATCTTGAAGACTACATCCACAGAATAATGCACATCCAACTTACGATCATATTCATTCCAAGAAGCAAATGTCATCAAAGCCACAATTGAAGTCTAGCTGGGCGAATATAAACAATTCCTCCCAACCATCTCATCTACATTTCTTTGACAACTAAGTCAACTATTAGATTATAATGGATTACCAACAAAATTGATATTAAACTTATTATTTTGAAAATCAAAACAAAACTTTAAAGGCGATACACCAACAAACCATGCCAACTAATAAGTTATAATGGATTATCAACCCATGTAGACCAATAGCATTGCAAATCTTTAAAACTAGTTCAAAGATAGTAAGAGAGAATAGGCACTTTATCATAGGAAAAAGTGTTCAAATTTAAAAATAATAAATAAATAAATAAATAATAAAATATTTTAGGTTAAATGTCCTTGCCCAATCACTACTAATTTTATAAAAGTATTAAGATAAATTATATTTTCCTTTCTTTCATCGTTAAACTTTAGAATTTAAAAATTTAGGACATATAGTGGAAAAGCATTTTTTTAATGATATTATTATGAAATAATATAATAGAATATATAATAATTTATTTATTTTTGTTAGTTTGTCTGTGACATGTGGGACTAACCTGTGGTTAAGAAACCGCGACTCAGGGGCATCTAAGCTGTCAAAATCACCCGAGGATCGCACCCAGCCTGAGCCACACCAACCCTTAACATGGCTGGATTTGTTTTCCCCGCAGGTTTGGAACCAGCCTAAGCCACACCAACCCTTAATATGGCTGGACTTTTTGTCCCTACAGGCTTGAAACCGGTGACTTTGGAACTTGTGACTTTAACATCATGGAGTGCCTTAACAACACACTTTGTTAGGTGACATTATCATCACAGAGCGCCTTAATAGCGCACTCCGTTACCCACTGTCCTCGGGGACATAATATATAATAATTAATATAACATATAAATAATATTTTACTTTCAGTGTTCAACTTTAGAATTTAAAAATTTAGGATATGTAGTGGAAAATGTTTTGTTTTTATAATATTGGTTTTTTTTTTTTACAAAAAGGGTTATGGATTGTATTAATGGGGTGGACTAGCCATAGATTCGGTTACAAATTAGCCTCAAGATTCTTCGGGCCTATCTTTTTGCACCATTCTACCTCTATAGCTAAAGGCTTGTGAACTGCACTAGATTTTGTACGCCTTCTAAAAGATCTAGAATTTCCAGTCAATTTTCAATGCCGAAACTCCAGTCACCGTTTCAGCAAATGCCTCAGCACTGTTTCATCATAAGTCTCCGCTCTGAATCAACTTTTGTTACAACAGTGTTTCAACAAATGTTACAGCACTGTTTCAGCAAAATTTCCAGTACTGTGTTTCAACATCTATTACAGTACTGTGTTTCAGCATCTGTTACATCACTGTTACATCACTGTGTTTCAACATTTGTTACAACATTGTTGCAGCACTGTGTTTCAGCATCTGAACAACACCGTGTTTCAACATCTATTTCAGCACTGAGTTTCAGCCACTGTTACAGCCCTGTGTTTCAGCAACTGTTACAACACTATTACAACACTGTGTTTCAGCAACTGTAACAGAACTGTGTTTCAACATCTATTACAACACTGAGTTTCAGCATCTGTTTCAGCACTCTGATTCAAAATCTGTTACAACATTGTTACAGCACTGTGTTTCAGCAACTGTAACAACACTGTGTTTCAACAACTGTAACAGTACTGTGTTTCAGCATCTGTTACAGCGTTGTTTCAGCCTATGATCCAGCACTGTTTCAACACTTCCTCTCTCAACTTCCTCAGACCTTCGCACCTGCACTTTGGATTCCTTCCTAGCAGTTTTCAGAGGTCTACAATTTCTGACTGGAGAGCCCCTGATGAGATCTGCTCCCCAGACTCTAAGGGATTGGTTCATGATTTTCTATTCCATTTACGTTGATGACTCCCTTTCTCAGGGAGATTCCTCTGTTCACTTCGTGGTCTGCCAACTGATTAAGATTCCTGAGGACGTGGTAGAACTTCACCTCTTCGAATTCTTTCATCTGATCTGTAACCTTCCTATAATAGTGTTCCAGCCCCATGTTTTTGGGAGCCCTCCTCTGATTGAGAGCTTGTATAAAAATTCTAGAATCACCTATGAAAACCAATTTTGCTATTGATAACCTTCTAACCTGAGCCAACCCCTGCCAGATTGCTAAGATTTCAGCTGTATTATTGGTGTTCTGACCCAGCCCCCAGGCAAAGTTGAGCACAATTTTCCCTGAGATGTCGAGCAGAACCCCTCCGCTTCCCGGGGGGCCAGGATTCCCTTTCGAGGCCCCATCCACCTGCAGGATATGTTTCTCCAAAGAAGATCTCCACTTTATGAACTCTTGTTCCTCCATCCTAATTTCCCAATGGGAGTAGTGTTTGGAAATTTTCTTTGTTCTGTCCAGGAGGGAGGGCTCAATCTCATGGAACCAGGTATACTCATCTTTGTTAGGGGTTACTTCGTTGGTGACATTTGTTTTTGAGGCTACCAGGTCATCCAACATCGCTTTAACTTTGAGAGCCGTTTGGATCGGCATCCCTGCGATATCCCTGAAGATTCTGCTATTGCGTTCCGGCCACAGTTTCCAGCAGACTACTTTCGGCACCCACATCCAGCAGTGTTTTAGAAGGCTCAAATTGGAAAAAGAGAAGGGAGCCAAATCGACCCAGGAGGTAAACAAGGAAGTAACGGATGCAGGTAGGGGCACATTCAACTGGCCAAGAATGAGATTCCAAAGTTCCAGAGAAAAGGGGCAGAGGAGAAAGAGGTGGACAGAA
>SNQJ01S0249425.1:0-12934 GCA_010110895.2 Picea sitchensis | reverse complement strand
ACATTGGAATGTTATTCCAAACTAATTATTCATATAGTTGAAACTATAATATTTCTATCTATGAGGTTCAACTATAGAGAAAATGGAAAGAAAAAATTTTGGTTGATTAAACTAGAAAATAACATATAACAAGTGAGAAAAGACAGAAACATAAAATACGGAAAAATAAGAAGATATTAAATGTCATTTAGGGCATAAGGTATTTACTATTGTAGTTTTATATTTTGTGTTTCCATATTTAAGGAACAACTCATATTGTAATTTTTTTTTATGACAAGAGGTGACAATTACACCAATATATCTAACTAGATAAGTTGTATCAAATACAACTAGTTCAAGTATAGTGATGTTTCGTCTAGACAAATATTAGATTAATGTAAACCTTAGCAATTTGTTCTATTGAACTATTTGTGTTGAGAATAATATGGTATTTACAGCCATCCCTCTCAAACAATGTCTTCTTCCCAAGGCCAAATTTCTTAATGTGAACACTCATACTACATGTGAAGAAGGGAGTTAAATGTAGTATTAGATTGTTGCTTATATTCAATGTTAGTGTCACTTGTCCATGTATATCTATGAAATCAACATGGACAAGTTCTATTGTTATTGCAAGTTACATTTTTCTTGTCAGTAAGTTCATACCTTCATACGAAACTAGTACAACGCTCAAATAGATTGTCTAATTCTACAAAACATAACTGAATTTCTAAATTCATTATTACTCTTATGATGAAGTCTTCTTTAATATTTTAGATTTCATAATATATTATGTTATTGCACCAATCATTAGGGGCGACAAAACTGTAGAGGTTCATTCAATTATACCTTTTTCTAATAGCATTATAAAAAACATGCATAGTCCATTGGTGATATTATTTGGTAAACAAGCATATGGAGAACGACATTGGTGGTATTATTTGGTAAACAAGCATATGGAGAACGACGTATAGTGTCTGAGTTTGTGGGACTCAAAGGCCACTAACCATATAATTTAAGAGTACTTAAAGTGCCTTTCTAAATATAGAAAGAGTTCAAAACAAACCAGAGAGAAATAAAATTGTGGTTCAGGTCAGTCATATTAGGGAGGGGTGGATCCTATGAGATGGTGATTAACTACATCTTGAGGTCGAGGACAAATGTTTAATAATCTCTTGAATATAATACGACATGTAAGATTATTTCACGTCAAGGCTCAAAATCTATGTTAATATAAAGAAACTACTCTGTTTTCTATGATTATTTGTTCACGTCAAAGGCTCAAAATCTACATTGTATAATGAAACTAGTCTGTTTTCTATGCTCAAACAATATTACATATGGTAAAAAAATAAAAATAATAATCTTTGAATATGGATTATATTTCTCTTCACGTTATATTTCTCTTCACGTGAATTTTATAGAAAAGGAGATTTGGAAAACTAGGAATTCTGATTGGAGTACTGTTATCGCACGGTTTGTGGGAAGGGGTTGGGAAACGAGTCAAGGCTTTGAGAGCCAGTAGCAGGGAGCTTCCACCAATCCTCGATGGAGACTCTTTTTAGGAGGGCTAGTCAAAGGGAGGCGTCCCTATGTATCTGGGTAAAAGAAAGGCTAAGGATAAAGGATCAAGATAAGAGGTTCCCTTTCCCAGATTACTGCTTAATAATGAGGTAGTCAAGGAGAAAGATCCACTTGATGATACTGTTCTTGAGAGACAAGACAAAACTAGAATATATTAGCACTTGTAGTGGGTTAGTACTTCATTAAATCAATGACTATCCTCAATACATATATGAGCAAATGATCAATGCTATTATTGTGAAATTAATGATGGCTAAAGAGACAAATGGTTTATATCACTTCTTCAACAAAGCATAAGAGATAGAGCATTCAATATTTCATAATTAGACCTTGTATTATATCATTAATGCAATAAATATTTAATTCAGCTCATACACATAATTTTGTTGCGTCACCTATATACTGTTGCTGCGGTAGGTGTGACGTCGGCCTTAATCAAGGGTCAAAAATTGATGACAAAGAGCAAAAAACGTTTTGTTAAATAAACTTAGGATGCAATGAATGGCTCAATGTCAATCAAAGAGAGGTGAGAAAAGTCACAACGTTTCAAGCATAAACAAGAATGTCTAAGCAATGTGGCGTCACCTTTATACAATTTTGTTGTCTAGGGTTAGCTAGCCAAGGATGGGCGTTTTGACAAATTCAACCCGCAAAGGAATGAAACAAATCCATGGCTACGAAGAGATAACAATTTGCTGCTTCTATCAAGCAAATTAAATTAAAGGCCACGTTATAAACTTGGGGTTAGTCTTTAAACCTTCTTTGAGGTTAGGCAGCTAGGTTAGTAGGGTTACCAAATTTTAAATAGATAGTTTGAAAGAATGTAAAGGCATAACAAGCTCAAACATTCATAGACTAGTGCCTTGGGTTAATGGAGTCAATGGAGATGTGACTAATGGTTTTAGGAAGAGTTCAAACTTAAAGACAAGAGAGCTAGGGGTTTGATGGTGTTGCTATAGCAAGGCCACAAACCCTAAACCAGAAGAAACCTCCACCTAGGTGCTTCAAAGCTAGGCCTGGCTTTTGCACTCCTCCTTAAGACTTTCTTGGCAGCTTGTTAAGCTTAGAAGCATAAACCTATGGTAGAAAGTGTGTTGCTATGGCAAAGGCTTTTTCAAAACCTAGAAATGAAGCCCTAGGTGCTTCAAAATCAATTAGGCACTGGGGCAGCCTTCTTTTCTTCAATTGCCGCTCCAAAACTAGCTCAAGACAAGAGATGGCTATTGTAGCTATGGTTAGGCTAAACCTTCTCAAATCAATGGCTATAAGCTCATGCTATGGGGACATGAAGCCTCAACCTACTTGTGTGTAGGCTCCCTAGTTTCAAGGATCAAGTAAAATACAACAAGATAACAATAAAAGAAAATGTTAAACAACAACCATACACTCAAAGTTTTTGATGAAGAACACTTCTAAGATCATGAAAATAAATTCACACACCTAGTTGTAAACCTTCAATAGCATAAAGCACCACTTTGCCATAAAAATAGTCCTTCCAAGAAGTTGCGCCACGCTCCAAGAGACAATAGAAAGCGAAAAAGAGCTAAAGAAGACCTCTCAAATGAAAGCAAGTTATCTTATGATCCAAAAGAGGGAGAAAGCGATCCTCTATTTATACAATACTTTGTGCTTAATTTCTGAGAATGGGTCAATAAAATATGCGACAAATTAACAAATGCAGTTTTAATCTGTTTGTCACTTTTCATTACCAAAATATGAAGGCTAAAATAGGCGTCAAGCCTTGCTGGGAGGCGTTGGCCCTCTCGAGGCATGATAACCATCAATGGCAAAACATTGCCTCGGGAGCTCCGGCCAACACCGTGCCCAAAGCCTATGCCACGTATAGAGAAGTCGTCCAACTATCGCGGTAAAGCGTCTTGGCCATCATGTTACATGTCCCATCACTTGAGGGCTGATCCCGCAAGCCCATGATCTACATGCCAGCGTCGATGGTCCCTTCTTCTTCTACGTACGAGGCTTCGTGCAAACCTGTCCTACCTCTACGTAGCGTCCATACGATGGTGGGCTCTTACATTATGGAGGTGCGACGATAATACATATTGCACCGATCCTGGGAATTTTTGTCCGTCGGGCATGGTCACGCACATCAAAGGATCTTCGAGGGGCTCGCGCTCCGGTCTAGACATCATAGCTGTGCCGAAATGCATCGCTCATTTAAAATTATCAAATATGTAACATCTAACAAATCTTCTAAAGAGCTCAAAGACATTACACTAGAAGCCACTATACAAAGCTAAAGGAAACCGACATAAAAACCTATTGGGCTAATACCAAAAAGAGATGGAAAGTTTCCTCGAGGGACATTCAAACCATAGTGTGATGGTTTTGAGTCACCCTGAACAATTCCGGTTCAAGGTTGTTCTTGTGGATGCACTTTTGTGAGGTGGCGCCGTCATGGTTACGCACAAGCCTTATTGCCTTATCTTTCCTTTTTTTTTTTTTTTTTGTTTATTTCATGTTTTAAAAGATGATTTGAGGCCACTGTCTTGGCGTGGTGTTCAGATAATGATATTGTCACTCAAAAATACCTTTGGGAAATGAGAATTGTTTATTGTGATGAGACCCCCTTTTCTTTAGCCATGCAACCAAAGGTCCAACTGGTTTGGTGACAGGATGATGGCAATGTCATACGCTAAATACCTATATGAACATAATGGGCGGCTCGTGATGAGACCTCCCATCCTCTTGATTAGGTCTTGCATTTTATTTATTTATCATTTCTTAGGGTCCCTAGGTTTCTTATGAGAGGCTTTTTTTATTTCCTTCTCGGGGATTCCTTGGTGAGGCATCTCTAGGTTTTAGTTTTTCCTATGGCTTTTATCTTTACCAGCTGCTTTTACCCCCCAGGTCTTTAGCCCATTCTTCTCATAAGGTAAGGTACAACCCCTAAGTGAATGGCTAACCCTATGCCCAGGCCATTGTAATGGGATGGGTGAGTGGGGTTTAAGATGAAAAGGTGATAATATGAGGGGCGGGCGATGGTTCTTCAAACCCCTTTGGTGGCTAACCAAAACCATGGTCACCAACTTGCTAAGCTGCAATCAAATCACTAACTGATGTGGTCAAGTGAATTAGTGTAAGATCAAAGAAGTTATCACGGAAATGAAAAAGGTCTAATGCATACATAAGAAGGTTATAATGATCAAAGTATGACTGCTACCATACCTCGGATAGTACCTCATGGAATGACCCTTCTCGATGCAAGCCCGGAGCCACGATGATGATGGAGGCACGATGTGACAGAACAAAGGCGCGAGAGAAAGAAGATGGGTCCTCAGAGGACCTATGCTCAATCCTGCTCTCGTTACCCCATGTCTAGGACCATGTGGGCCGCAAGAACCTTGATCTCCTAGTTATCCAGATGTCGAGAGGATAACATCACAAACACCAACTCGGGGACGTAAATGCTTCGCGAGGCGGATGAGAACCTCAGCAATCTCTGGCCTAGACCTGTGATCTGTTCACACTCGACAAAGGGCATCAATGACAAAGCGAGGTGAGCGAGTAGTACGCACTACATACCAGCAAAATCATATACATGATAATTGTGCATAAAAGGCAGTAAATAAATGTGCACGAGATAAATTAAAACAAGAAATCAAACAAAGGTGCATATAATAGTAAACAAACAAAGGAAGTAGGTATCTTGCGTACTTACATGTTGGTTGCATGTCGGTGTAATCAAACAACCAATGTAGCCAATCCAACAAGCTCACGACCTGTGCTTCATCATAAAGCCAAAAGCAATTGATACATCAAGCACAAACATGTCATGGGTTAGAATATACATCATATCATCGGAAGGTCAGAATCTAACTCATAGAGACGGGTGGGAGGGACAAAATCTTACCAAGTCCATCTCGAGAAAGTGCTCTGAAATCTATCAGAAAGGGTCATGGAAACATACTAGGCTTTCGACAAAACAACTCAAAGGGGACATGTACGAAGTTTACCTAGGGCGTTTTCATGCTCTAAAGAAGAATTGACAAAAATTTAGTAGAAGGCCAGCACATTATCAAAAGTGGAATTGAAAAGCTGATTGAAATAATATACCCAATAATAACTTGAAGTCCTAGGGTTTTGCGAGGGAGAAACTCAACATGAAAAAGTACTTCCCAACTACCACGAATGGAAAGCGAGAAACGATAATAGCGTTGGTTGGGGTGAAAGTCATGAAGTAACCTTCCTCGAACCCAAGCGATACTGTATCAAGTCGGAACACAAGCGGTAGTTGAAAGCGAAATCCCAACCACCATTAAAAGAGGGTTCAAGTGCTCATCATACTCGTCAAACATCTCAAATTTAAAGGCCCGAAAATCATCCACCATAAAGACAAAGGTATTGGGTCATCCTTGGTGTTTTAAGCTACAAGTAAAACCTCATCTCCTGGTTGCCAGCGAGGTCAAAGAAATCCTGCGGTAATTGTAAGACAGCGTTTGATGACGCCACGTGTCATAGATGGGATGCAGTATCATAACTAATTACTTATCCCACTTTAGTCTCTAGCAATGGCATGAATTCATCAAAATCAGCTATGTCCAATATCAGCATCATAACATGGGGTTAAAACATCCAATACTTCTTCCCTCTCTGTGTCATAAAGAAAATAACCATTTAAAACTTGGAAGGAGACAATGTGCCTCGCTTAATCCTTCCTGAGCAGGAGCTTCAAGTATTTGGACGTCATCATTAGATAGAAGATATTCTTCTACATTTTCAGTCTTAAGATATAGGGGAGCTGGCTCGTCCAAGGGTTCCATTCCTTCACTTCATTCTCTGAATCATAAAACAAGGCATATCCAAAGAATCAAAATAACACCTCATTTTCTTCATCTTATGCGGGGAGTAGCCGGGATCTTGGAAACTTCATCGGTAGGGGAGGCAGTGGATACTATCATCTTTTAGATTCTTGCTCCTCATCAATATCTTCATTCTATTTGGTCCACTTAATTTGTTCCTCTTCCTCTTGCGTATCTTCAAATTTTTCATGGGAGACCAGTTCTATCAAGCCAAGAATGTCCATGGCATTAGCCTTGGTCAAGGAGAGATTCTTTTCATTTTGGATGGCCATATTGTGAGCTTACGCAAGTGTTTTTGGATTCTTCTTACTTAGAAAGAAGCTCGATATCCACCGAGATCCATTATATTATTTATTGGCAACCTTCATTCGTAAATGTAGACAAAGGTACTTCTCAACCGAGGTGATGGCTTTCAATGAATGCGGCAAAGTAATCGAACCTAAACCGAAAGCGGCGAAATCTCCGGACACTTTTGTCTTATGTCTTTAAGCTCTTTCAACAATGATTGTTTAGCTTCTATTTTCATGGTCCAGGTTGCAAGAAAAATTCCTTCAAATTGTTCCCATGGTAGTGATCTTCGGCAGCTAGAAGGTTTATTTAATACCATCTGCAGCCTCTCATACAGGAAGAGAAGAAACTTTAAATACCGCGTCACCGGCCCTCTCATCTGAATGGAAGGTTTTCAAACAATTTTAAAATCTTATCATGTGGGGTCGGGGCATTCTCCATTGGTGTAAACCAAAGTAAGGGGAAAATCCTCTTAACGAGGGAAATTTTCACAGGATATCGAGTTCCTCTCCAAGGTCTATAGCTTCACGGGTCCCATTGAAGTCATTGTTGACCCCGTCATTAGTGGAGTCGCTTGCGATGGACTCATGAGCACCAAAAATAAGGAAGGTAATGGAGTGGCGGGTAGCGCTCACAAGAAAGGATGCGAGGTAAGAGCTTACAAAGGTTTCGTTGGGAATGTAGGCATGTTCCTGACAGCGGCATAAAATATTGTACGCATTGTTTGTGGAAGGGGTTTAGGCGACTTGATTAAGGCTTTGGCTTGATATGAGGCTTCCCACCTTTGTCACCTAAGATGAAGTCTTTCTGGTATTTAGGAGAATAGTCGGGGATCCGTCCCTAAATACGGTTAAAAAGAAAGGCTAAGATAAGGGATCAAGGTAGAAGTTCCGCTGCGAGATTGCTTCCCAATAAGAGATAGTCAAGGAGAAAGATCTTACGATGATGCATTTGCAGGGAACGAAGCGAAAACTAGAATATGTGCTGATTGGGTTGGTACTTCATTAAATCAATGAGCTATCTATAATACATATATGAGCAAATGATCAATATTATTATTGTGAGAATCCGTGGTAAGCTAAAGAACAAATGGGTTTTATATCAAAAAAAGCTGCAAAACAAAACATAAGAGATAAAGGCATTCCAATGTTTCACAATTAGACCTTGTATTACATCATTAATGCAATAAATACTCAAATTAGCTCATATAATGTTGTTCAAAAATTAACCTACTTCTTGCGATGCAAGGGTGGCGTAGAGCCTTAATCAAGGGTCAAAAATTTGACAGGCAGAAACGTTTGTCCAAGCCGAAGCTTAAGGATGCAATGAATGGCTCAATGTCAATCAAAGAGGTGAGAAAAGTCTAGTTTAAAGCATAGAATATGAATATCTAAGCAATGTGAAATGCTTTATACAATTTTTAACATGGAGGTTAGCTAGCCAGGATGGACATTTTGACCAATTCAACCAACAAAGGAATAGAAAAAAATCCACGACTCTGAAGAGATAACAAGGCCGCTGCTTTCTGTCCCAAAACAAGAGTTTAAAATTCAAAAAGGGCGCAGATTCTTTCGACAGGTTAATTAGCCTTTAAAAACTAGCTAGGGTTGGCAGCTACCAGGTTAGTAGGGTTACCAAATTTTGAAGTGAGGGTTTTGCTTGAAAGATGTAGGCATAACAAGCTCAAGCATTCATAGACTAGTGCCTTGGATTAATGTAATGGAATCCGGTGGAGATGGCTAATGGTTTAGGAAGGGTTCAAACTTAAGACAAGAGAGCTAGGGTTTAATGGTGCTGCAAAGGCAAGGCCCTCAAAGCTAGAAGAGAATTACCTAGGTGTAGCTAAAAGCTAGGCCTAGAGCTTTACTCCTCAACAAAGACTTTCTTAGCCATAGCTTGACTAGCTTAGAGAGCATAAACTGTGACAGAAAGAAGTTTTGCTATGGCAAGAAATTTCAAAACCCTAAGAAGTAAACCCTAGGTGTAAGTTTAATTAGGCCTAGGACGTCTTTTTTTCTTCAATTTATGCTCAAACTGTACATCAGAACAAGGAGATGGCTAGATGTAGCAGTGGCTAGAGCTAAACCTTCTCAAATCCAATGGCTATGAGCTCAAAATGCTATGGGGACATGAAGCCTCAACCACCTACTTGTGTGTAGGTTCCCTAGGGTTTCAAGGATCAAGTAATACAACAAGATAACAATAAATGCAAAATGTTAAACAACAACCATTCACTCAGAAGTTTGATGAAGAACACTTACAAGATCATGTGAAGCCAAACACTGGTTGTAAACCTTCCAATAGCATAAAACCACCACTTTGTAAAATAATCCACCTCAGGGTTGCGCCACACTCCAGAGACAAGAACACAAGAACAAGAGCTAGAAAGATATATAAATGAGGAGCAAGAGTTATGTTATGATCCAAAGCGTCCTCTATTTATACAATACTTTGACCTTCAATTTACATAATAGGTCCTTGTCAAAATAGCTTGAGACAAGGCTAGCAATCTGGTTTTTAATCATTTGTCACTTTTGCATGCCTAAATGCCAAAATATGGGCTAAAATGAAGGCGTCAAGCCTTTAGGAGACGTTGGCCCTCTCAAGGCATGATAACCATCCAATGGCAAAACGTTGCCCCTCCTAGGCCTCCGACAACTTGTCCTACCCAGAAGACCAACATGGCTGCCACATGCTCTAGAAATTCGTCCCGAAACTTCTATCCTTTGGTGAAGTCTGTCCATCATGGTCCATGTCCCATCTGCCGGGGGATGATCCCCATAAGCCATAATCTATGCCAAAAAATGTCCTGATGAGGGCATACTTCTTCTTCCTTGTGCAAGGGCTACCGTCCTGACCACATCACGCCTCCGCCATCCCAGCGTCCATCTGATGAATGCCCATTATGGAGGTTGAACTAATCATCTTTCCCCATGTGCACCGATCCTCACGGTACTGCATCCGGGCGAACTGGTCACGCACATCAGGCTTCGCCCTCGGGGCTCATCGGTCCTGAACATCCTTAACAGTAATGCATCTCATCATTAAAATTATCAAATATATGCATAACATCCTAACAGAGCTGGAAGGCAAAGACTACACACAAACCCACTATACAAAGCTAAAGAGACCAAAAGAGAAACCTATTGGAGTAATACCCACAAAGAAATGGAAAGTTTCCTCAAAGGGTTATTCAAACCATGTATAGTGATGTGATGATGTCGATTTTTAGGGATTATCTAGTCATAGTCATACCTAGGGTTGGTGTAGATGCATTGGGTGCCTTTGTAGGGCCCAGAGCTGTACCGTCATGGATGCACTTTTCCAAGCCCTTATTGCCTTATCTTTTCTTTATTTGCATTTTACTACAAGCCTTGGCGAAGAGGACCCTGCCTTGGCTTGGTGGCGAGAACTGACAGCGTTACCCACTACTACCTTCGCAGAAATGATAGGGATGGCCTGATGAGACCCACTTCCTTTGTATGCAACAAGGTCACCTACCAGTTTTGGTGACAGATGATGGCAATGTCATACCGTAAATACCGATGAACATAATGGGCGAGCTCATGATGAGACCTCCATCCCTCTTAGTTAGGTCTTGCATTTATTTATTGTATCATTTTTTCTTAGGGTCCTGGTTTCTTATGAGAGGATTTTTTTTTTTTTTTTTTGCCTTCTCGGGGATCCCTTTGGTGAAGCATCTCTAGGTTTTAGTTTCCCTATGGCTTTTATCTTTTGACTACTTTTACACCCCACAGGCCTTGCTTCCTTCTTCCCACAAGACAAGATGTACCTGGATGGTCATCCTAATGGGTCAGACGGGGAATGGGATGGATGAGAGGGGTTTAAGATGAAAAGGTGATAATATGAGGGCGATGGTTCTTAAAACCCCTTTGAATAACAAAACCCATGAATAATACCAACTTGCTAGAAGCTGCAATCAATCACCCCCAATAGTGGTCAAATTGAATTAGTATGAATCCAAAGTTGCATCAAGAATAGAAGAGGTCTAATGCATGTAAGAAGGTTATAATGATCCAAATATGACACATACCATGATACCTCGGACCAATTACCTCCTTAGACAAGAGCCCTCGATGCAAACTGAGCCGGTGAGTGATGGAGGCTTGTACTGTTGGCAGGACAAGTCTGGGTGAGAAAAAGAAGATGGGTCCTCGAGGACCATGCTGAGTAAACTCACATCTCGGTCACCCCGATGTTTAGGACTTGTGGGCCTCGAGAGACATGATCTCCTAGTTATCCCACAGATATGGGGGATAACAAGTACCAAGACATGTAGAGACAGTGTTGGAACACAATCTGATGAATGGTCCACATGACATGTGAAAATTTTAAGGTGTTCATGATTTAGTTATTTCAAAGGCCACACTCCGCTTACATTAATGAGAGATAAACTCTCTTACATGTGATAAAAGTAAATTTAGAACCATAAAAGTAAATTTTACATGTGGCAAAAGTAAATTTAAAACAACAAAAGTAAATTTAGAAAGAACCAAAATCTAAAGGGACATTATTATTATTAAGCATTCAAATTCAACCCTCAAATTAGACATCATTCCTCTTGCTTTTTAAACCTCCATTTTCAACTTTATTTTAGTTATTTACATTTTCTCTAAAATTTTAATTTACATTTATTTAATTGTTGTGAATAATTTTTTGTGCGTGTATTTTACAGTTGCTAACCAGATTGGAGTACCCTTGATGGGTAATTTTAAAGTATTGTGAAAAACATGAAAATTTGGTCATCCTTTTCATCTCCCATTTTACCTTAAGATAAACTCTCTTACATGTGATAAAAGTAAATTTAGAACCATAAAAGTAAATTTTACATGTGGCAAAAGTAAATTTAAAACAACAAAAGTAAATTTAGAAAGAACCAAAATCTAAAGGGACATTATTATTATTAAGCATTCAAATTCAACCCTCAAATTAGACATCATTCCTCTTGCTTTTTAAACCTCCATTTTCAACTTTATTTTAGTTATTTACATTTTCTCTAAAATTTTAATTTACATTTATTTAATTGTTGTGAATAATTTTTTGTGCGTGTATTTTACAGTTGCTAACCAGATTGGAGTACCCTTGATGGGTAATTTTAAAGTATTGTGAAAAACATGAAAATTTGGTCATCCTTTTCATCTCCCATTTTACCTTATTTTTGTCATGAATTATATATGGAAGATGTGAATAAATGTCTTACACACAATCTAAAGACGTTAAAGTAATGGTGAGATTAGAGCCTTCCCTAAATAAATAAAAAAATGAAAATTTAGTTAAGTGGTGATTTAACGAAGTTGATAATTAGTTAATTAGTTAAGTGATGATTTAACCAAGTTGAAAATATCGTCCATTCACATTAAATGAGCACACTATGTAAAAGGTTTTCGGTCATATATCCAACGTTAAATAAGTTTGGGGAATATTCTTATCATTGACATGTCTAATCATTTGCTTAAAAATAGGCATCATCCCTACGTAGTTGTAAGGATCCATTGTAACATATATATTAATTTTCTAAAGAATCGGGTAAATAAATTCAATCATTTGTGGGGTAGTAGTGTCAATATGTTTCTAGGGATATGTTCCATTTAAGTAGAACCCTATAACTATGATACTATGATTGTTACGTCAAACATTAAGTGAAGTGAAGTGAATATATAAAGGAAATCAATTCCATACTTTGTATCTTTAAGAAAATACTTTAAATCATTGAATATATATATTATTGTGATACTCTGGTTTCATGTTATAAAGGAAGGAATTAAATAATTCATTTGACATAATCCAAAGGTATGAATTTTTTGAAATTTTTTACTTTCTATTAAAATAATGATTGAATAGTAATGATATAAAAATTCATGGTTCACGTAGTGTGTCATCATTTATTGAGTTATTAATAACTTCATCAAGATTAAATAAAAGTTGGGCACCTTCTTTTTCTCCTCACATTATGAATAGGTTATTTTGGGTCTATATAGATATTGGTTTTTCATTTTCTCACACATCTAATCATTCTTTAGAAATGGATAAGTCTGATGAGCCTTCATGTTTTACTTACTTGATTATGGTTTGGTCCTTTTTCTTTCCATAGCTTTCTTCCTTAATTTATTTTCAATATATCATATTTTTATATGATTTTAAGATCAAGACCAATTGTCAAATTTCTTTTGGTTGTTGTTTTCTTCCGGGTGAGTGCAACCTAATGATGGTCTCTCATGACGCGTTAGTGGCAATGCAAACCT